>APFE031626485.1:0-24105 GCA_000404065.3 Pinus taeda | reverse complement strand
CTCATTGATTACCTTTTGTCAAGATGACTCGGAGAAGAGCCTCTCCTGTCCTCGTAGGGCTTAGCTACGAGGCTGAGCGTGGTTTGATGTAGCCTTGAATTTTACCTTATTTCAGCCTAAGGTAGATTTGAGCGCTAACAAGACATATAACACATGATTGTAAAATCAATTTGAGATGGTTTGAGGGAGAAGAAATCTCCACTAAATCAAGAATGAACACCAAGTCATAGGGAACAAAACATGAAGAACCAAGGTTGGATCTTACCACTCAAATTTAATCCATTGGTGATAGATTCTTCAAGAATATAGATGTTTTAAATGAAACTTGAAGAAGCTTGAATATGTAGGATAGATGCATTTGAAGGGAGAATGGAGACTAGAATTAGTAGTCCAGGGAATTCGAGTAGTTCAAGGATGGATATTGGGACACATATAGTGGATCATATATTTGTGTAGATGATTTTTTTAAGTGATATATTAGATGTAAAATACATGGATGATATGCCAAAGATAAATTATAGGTGAGTATGAGTACAAGATGTCAACGAGTATATACAAAAGGAGAATTCATTCACAAGAAAGAATATCTTTCTAATCTTAGGTAAAGAGTATTGGGATGCTCTCTAACCTCTTATAGAAGAAGTATGTTCATAGAAATATTAATTCACAGGAAAAAAGGTCTACAGGAAGATTCAAGAATAGTTATGTAGCATTGATAAGCAGTCACCTAATAAGAAACCATATTCGGTAGGCCCCTTTAACATTGATTTCAAAGGGGGAGAGAAAGAATAAATTTAAGGAGAAAGATGGCAGACATTGAAAGAAGCAACAAACTTTAGACTAACAACTTCACACAGGGAGTAACCAACAACTTGATAAGGGGAGTTACCAACAACATGATATGGGGAGTTCCGTCAATTACCTTCAATGACCATCAATGTCTAGTGGTGTTGCCATCAATGCAAAAGGGAGATATTGTTAGACATAGTGTTTTCATTAATGACAACAGGTGTCATTGATGTCAAAGAGAAAGTCAAGGGAAGCAAATTTGATGACATGAAACGATGGCAAAGTGGCTCGAATTTTATTGATTTTTTGTTGTAGTTATGATGCTTAAATGAATCTATAGATGGCATGGTTAGATATTTCTCTTTGAGACCTTCTAATTATATATCACACTTGGTTAAACTCTTCCCGGATAAGAAACTATGTTAGTTTGCATTTGACAGTGGCAAAAGGGAAAAAACACCAATTTGTTATTAAAAACACCAAAATTTTTAAATGCCAAGCATCTTCGAATCAAATCCATGAATTTTAGGGAAATAAACAAAAGATGACATGTGAACTTGTGCATCGGTTAACCAAATTAACATTTGTGCATCTTAGGGAAGACTGGACTGTCAAAAATTCAATGAATGGTGGATGAAGTGTTAACTTGTGAAAAATTTAGCAAAGGCCACATTCCCATGTCAGACTAACGCACCAGTGTTACGTGGTAGGTTTCAAGTGGACCCATTTTTGGAGGAGATGTGGATCCTCTGGGGCAAGTGAATACGATGTGGACACTTAGGTGGAAAATCTAGATTGGATAGATGGCAGTCTAGTGACACATTGTAGAACAATATTGGTTTATGGATGGTCACATGGAAATGACGGCATAGTAGTACGTGATGATGTGGCAACATGAAATGGTGCCATGTGGAATAATGAAATAGTGTTTTTGGTTGGCCAATTAGGCTGACTTTTGGTGACATGTGGCACCACTCATAGAAATTCACATGGTGGTTGTGACATCATGATGACTTCAACATAAGGATTACCATGGACCCCTAGATACAGTTCACATGGTGTGGTCCCATGAAGGTTCTTGAAGATCAGCCACATACCCAAAATAGGCCCTCTCTTGTGTATAAATATATGGTCGCATGGCTTGAGGTTATATGAACTTGAATGAGAAGGAGTAACATATGCAGGATTTGCCTTTGCGCTTCTACTAAGGAAATGCAATCGTGGATGTTACGAGTTTGAAATTGTCTCTATGGTATGGATTTCCATATGGATCTTCATGGTATATCTAAATGACTGGTATGGCCCTTGTTGTAGTGATATTATTGGTGATTTTTTTTTAATGTGGCTCTTTGTGAGTGACTTGGTTGTTCGTAGCATGATTGTGGTTCTTCATATGATTGGTATGGCTCCCATTATAGTATGTTGATTGGCACAAATATTTTTGATGTGCCTTTCGATGTGTGACCTGGTTATTCATAGCATGATTGTGGTTCTCCATATGACTATGATATGATTGGGGAATATTTTTTTATGTAGCTCTCTGTGTCTGACTTGGATGCTTGCGGAATGAATACGGCTCTTCGTGCATGACCGAGCTATTCATAGTATGAATATATGATTAACACAAAGTTTTTGACGTGGCTCTCTTTGCATGACCTAATGTTTTGTAGCATAACAACATGATTGTGGCTCTCCATATGACTAGTGTGGATATCAATAGTATGATTGGCACATTTTTTTAACATAGCTCCATAATGGGTTGGATGTGTTTGTTGATTTTCCTACAATTTTTTCTTGAAGAATGATGATTTCAAGCCATTTTTCCTTTTGTCCATATTGCTTCTCTTCTTTCCATCCCAAGCCCTTAGGAAGGTTTGTTTATTTTTTCTTTGTTCATGGAGTAATATACCTTCCTCATGGCCTCATCCAAGACCCTTGATTCATCAAATTCAATATTGTTACATAGAATGGTGGTAACCCACTCTTATATTTTTGTAACTTCAACTTTTCATCCCTAATAAAATATACATACCTTAATAACTCAATGAATTTCCGGGCATATTTCCCAACTTAAGCTCAAAAAAATCCTACATTTTCCTTTTGTAATAATGTTTCAATTGTTGAAAATAGCAACAAGAAATGATAAAAATAGAATCCAGAATATTCTAATTTTAATTTGTCCTTGAATTAAAATTGTGAATTAAATTCGAATTTAGTCTCACCACCTACTTGAAAATAATTAATTAATTCATTATGGATTAATTAGTTGGAGAAATTCAAGTTAGAAGTCTTTCTAAAGTCATGCAACAATTATCCCTTAAATTAAGGAGATTATCCCTTAATCAAGGAGATAAGATTGAGTTGTATTTGAGTTGTAATTAGTTAGCTCAGTTTACTGAGTTAAGTCCAGTTAAATTAGTTCCAAACTGTTTGACGAACTAATTGTGAGTTCAGTCAATTAATGCATGCATGCATCCAACTAGTGTACTCCAAATAACTGAAGATTCTCTCATCATTAACTCATGCATGTCTATTATGAGAAAGAACCAGTTGAGCTAAATGTCAAGGACATTGTACTGTCAGTTGCATGAGTTTTCCTATAAAGGAAACTCATCCATTCAGAAGGAATAAGGTTCCTTGAGGATTGTGCAGTTTTACAGGATGTGAGATCAGTGTGAGTGATCAGTGTTACACTTGGTAACAGAAGGATCACCCAAGAGAAACTGCGCAAGGAAATAGGAGGCTTGGAGGGTAGAGGAGAAGGTTGGTGAGAAGCCTTGTTTGCCTATGAGCATCCAAGAGGATTGTACTGAGAGCTGGGTAGATATGGCAGCTAAGGCGTTGTGTAATTCTGAGATATTTCCACCTTGTATGATAATATAGATAGTGGGGCTTTTAGCTGAGGCTTTCCCTTGAGTATTTTCTATGTTTCATGTTCATTGATTCTTCTTCTTATGGTTATACATGTTCCGCTTGATCTCGCTCAAATATTTTAAGCTTCTGCTAATTGATTGTAGAAGTAGATTAAAGTATTTTGCTTTAGTTATATTGCATTATCATGTTAATCTACAGTCAGAATTTATACATCAATAGGAATTTCCTTTGGAAGTAATTTTTAAATTTCATCCATGAGATTTTTCTTTCATCCAGATGTTTTACTTTTTTGAGTTGCTCCCACCATATATTTTCCTCCCCATTCAAGTGATAGATGGTAAAGTTTTCCTCTACATTAGATGAGTTACCATGTAGTTTAAAGTACTTTTTCATTTATAATATCCATGCTTAAACCTCTTCTCCTTTCTTATGTTCACCATTAAATGTGGGAGGCTTAATATTCCTGAATTGTGTTTGCAAACTATACAATTCAAATATTCCTCTAGGTTTCACTACTGGCTATATGCTTGGATTACTTCCTGATTCTCGGAAAATATAAGCTCTCTTAGTTGAATTTATCTATGCATGATTATGTTGCCTAGTAACACTCCTAGAGTTCCTTGAATCTCAAACATGTTTCCCCTGACTTATGAGTCATGTTTTTCTACCTACCTAAAATCAAATCTTTGGTCCATTCACATCTGTAATTTATTCACGATTTGTAGAATCTAAGTATTAATTTGTTGTTGTTCCCTTATCAGTATCTCATTATCAGTTTTGTAGCTGAGCACCTCTATTTGAGGCTCCTTGCGATTTCTTCCATATCTTTGTCCTATGGCATACCCATTCCATGCCAATTTGAATTTGTTCCAACATTACCCATGCTAATATTCATGGATTTAACCTCCTCTTCCTAGTTGTAGGACACTTGAGCATCCCCCATACACTTGGTCCTCATGTTGGTCTTGCCTTATAGGCGACCTGTATCCTTCTTTCAAAAATTTCACAAAAATCCCCCCCTCAATCCAAAATTTGAGCTTGATAGGCATATGCCCCTTCTTAATAGATTTTTATTGACTATCTAACTGCCAAAATTTGATTCCCAATCTAAAATTTATGGCCTCTGAAAGATTTGGCCTATTTACCCCAATTTCCCTTATTTTATCACAACTCACTATTTTCAATTTTTTGAACAATTATGATGATTCAAATGTTCAAATATAGCTTTATGGTTGGGTTCTATGGTCCCATATATTTCCATTGACTACTTCCCTACCCTAGTTTGACCTATGGTTGCAAAGTTACACCTTGTTTAAGTGATTGTATACATTATTTTCCTTCATATTGTTTTAGTCATAACTCCTCCAATTTAACTTCATTTTGCAATTGCAGTGTGTCGTTGTAAAGTGTTCTTTGAGCTCTTTTATTTGAGATAAAAATATTCCTTGTACCACTTCTACAATTAGTTGTCATGATTTTTCACTACCTGAAAATGTCATGTAGGGCCTCAAAAATGTGTTGTAAGCAAATGACTCGAAAATTAGCGAAAAATTGAAAAAAATGGTGAAAATTTTGATTGTTTTACTCCCCTATACCAATCATATCTTCTTGTAATTGTGTTATGTAACTATCTTCAGACATACATAGCTCCCCTATGTGCTTGTACTGCATTGGAAGGTAACTATTGGTACAATTTGGGTTTTTATTTTCCATTGGACCGAATCGGCCTACATAGATTCCCTCAAACACTTGGCATGGATGCAATCTTTCCTCTTTACATGTCAATCCCCATTTTTAATTATAGGGCTAGATTGTTCTTTGTTGTAGATAATTGCATTTACAAACTTTTTCATCATTTACTTACTGAATTCACCCCATAACATCATAACATCATTAGGAATTATGTAGAAATAACAATAACATCAATAGTGCAACAGAATAGTAAAAACCATACACAATAGAAACACCAGGATTTAGGTTAGAGACCAGGGAAAAACTCCAAATGGGAGAAAACCCAACCAGATTCTTCTTTTATTAGATATTCATCAATTGTTCAGCTGAAATAAAAAATGAGAAACATCCTACAATATATAATACAATAAGGCTCCTAAGCCAAACCAGTCACAAGAGCACTATAGATGAACTATTATCATTATTTTATCGATAATAGGATTGTCATTTTTATATCAAGTTCATTTTCCAAAGGGATACTGACATACATTATTATAGAGCCATATATTTGAATGACAATACCCATTCAATATCATTTCCATACACATATAGATCAAATTTTCATATATCATTATCATTGAAAGATGCTTTTCCAAATTCCTTATCTCCGTGAGGGTTCCCTGAAATATCACATGTTCCTTTAATATGATGCCACTACTGCAAGTGTCACATGTCACTTTAATATGATGTAATTGCAATATATACCAAATTTATATGATACCACTACTGCAAATATGGTCAATACATACGATGTAGAGTGATGCATACGATGTCAATACATACGATGTAGAGTGATGCATGCGATGTCAATACATATGATGTAGAGATATGCATACGATGATGCTTCTACGAATGAATATTATTATGCCTTTGTGAATATAATAGCAACCATAGAGTATGTAAATTACGATGCCTCATATTTGTGCGTCTATGAGTATAGCGATGCCTCAAAGTGAATAGTAATGCCTCAAATTGATGCCTCATTGAAAAGAAATTCCACATGATACATCTTTATATAATGATGCCATAGATTGATTCCTCTATAGATGAAAAATATGAAACCAAGATTATAGCTAGAGTCATAGAGAAGTGCCATACAAATGTAATTCATTGTATATGCAATGCCCATACGACGATGAAGGTTTCCCAAAATAAGATGCTTATAAAAAATGAAGTGATGTCCAGAATATGATTCCCATACAAAATGAAGTGATGCCCTGAATATGATGCCCATACAAAATGAAGTGATGCCCAGAATACGATGCCCATAAAAAATGAAGCAATGCCTAGAATATAATGTAATGCAATGCCAAAAATATATAGTGATACAATTAGTAGAAGATAAGCATGCCATAGTGTCAAATGATCCATACATAAATATTCAAGCCAGATTTGTTGAATAAAGATCTTCAAAACAAACCACCACAAAGAGATGTGCATATCTTGCTATCTCAATTGAGAGCTATGTCACAAGGTTCGTTGAACTTTAACCTTGAGGTTCGAATTTTGGCGAACCTTGAAAAAAAATTGAGGTTCGACCAAACTCAATGAATCTCATAGCCATTGACCAAGTTCATAGATCAAAATTCATAACCTCACGTCACAACCCAAGCTTGTAATTTATTCTTGCAATTTCTATGTTCGTGATAACATTTTTTTTGTTTATTTATATTTATTTCTTACTATTTTATCCTATATATAGTAAATATATATATGACCCTGATGGCGAACCTCATCTGAAGCTCATCAAAAAATTTGAACTCAAAGCGAACATAACCATTGTTGAACCCAAACTTGAACCCGAACCATGTGACATTTATTGAGAGTCTTAGAACTATTGATGTGAACCTGAGGAATTTACAAACCATTAAACTTATGTGATCCATTCAAGAATCATAATCAATCGATGTAATGAGCTACACATTGTCCTTATTATATAGGTATTTGATGGGAGAAATATATTCTCCAAAAGTGGAGACAACTTTAGGTCTTGGAGGGAAAAACACTCAAATTTAAATTTTCTCCAAACAATATTAAATATATATTTTTCCTTTAGTAATTGTTTGTCGAATATATCAATAACAATTTTTCCTTTTAACCATATTTTGTATTTCCTCTTTTATCTAATTTTCATTCTTGTTGGGGTAAGATAGGCTTTCCTTGGGGCTTAGGGTTTCCTATGGGAAATTAGTCCCATAGCTACCCAATTTTCAACACTCCCTCTTGGCTAGGGAGGAATTTCCATTTGCATCAAAATTCTCATCTCATATTTGCTTTGCTTTGTTCTCTCTCAAAGCAATCTCATCTCGAATGACATGTCTCAATATATAAGAAGGCAAGCAGCTACAGCGTCATTACATCTCATCTTGTCTCATAAAAGAAGAGGAATGTGTAGTCAAAAATAAGGGAGATCAATCCTCCACACCCTACTAGTCTCCAAGTCAAATCTCATGGCTTTCATCTCAGTTATATGAAAATATATCTATCTTATCACATCTCATCTCAACTTCGCTCCTTTTATCATCACTAAACAATGATTTATCGATTTAAAGAAGAAGAAACATCATATGGGAGTTTCTGACTACCACCCTAAATTTAATCAACAATAGGTAGGATACAACTTACCATAGAAGGTAAGGATTACAACCATCTTATTGTCAAGACAATAGGTAGGATACTACTTACCATAGAAGGTAAGGATCACATCTATCCTATTATCCATTGATCTTCCCAACATGACCTCCAAGAGTCAGCAGTAGAAGACCTGTATCCCTTCACTTGGGAAGGATACTACTTACCATAAATGGTCAGGATCATAGTTATCCCAAGTCTCCTCACCCATTGGCCAGATGGATGGAAATTCCAACAAGCACAACTTTTGGGTAGGATGCCAACTCATGTATAATTTGTCAAGTCCCAGATATAACAATAGGCATGATACTACTTACCATGATTTAAGGATCATAGTTATCCTCTTGTCAAAAAATAGTTAGGATACTACTTATTGTGAGGTAAGGATCACATTTATCCTATTGTCCAGAGTTCCTTCAACTCCAAGAGCTCTACATGTTAATTCCTCTCCTTGGGAGCTCAAATAGGGGTGGAAGAGCATAGGTTACTGCCCTTAATCAATCATGACCCTTACCCTAGAGAGTCACATCCATCAGTCCAAGCTACTCTCTAAAGACCAAGAACTTCTATTTCGGAAAAGTATTGGTGAATGCAACTATAATCATATTGTGAAGCCTCACAACTTAAAATCCACAAAAAATGAATGTTGGAGCCTCATTGCTCCCTATGTTCCATAAATGATATCTGACCTCAAATTGCTTGGATTGTTCATAACACACAGGATTTTCTTAAGTCAAATCCTACTCTCAATGTCACAATATATCACAGTCGTGTCCAACATAATCTCAACTAGATCTCTAAGTAGATTTTTCAATCACACTGACTCTCAACTAGTCATGATAGCATCAATTTACTGCCTTCTATGCTCAAACTCAAATATCTGACTCATTCAAGAAATCATGGTAGATGCTAAACTATAGTAATACCTGCATGTTCCTTTCCTATCAACAACATTCTCAATATTAGTCAGCATCAGTGTATCCATCAAGTTTCTAGCAATGTGTCTCATACCATGAGTAATAGTTTCATGTAGATATCTCAATATATATTTAACGACATCCCAATATACATGACCAGGCTATATCTAGCTCATAGAACATGCAACAATGCAAGGATTCATCTAATTGTCTTCCCATCATGGGATCCATCCAATCTAAATCTAAAGAATATTCTCTCGACCACTCTAGTGTAATCCATCATGCCAAGTATGATTCCCTTAACTGAGAATTTCTCATCATATATATGTTACACTTCTAATCTTAAGCAGTTGATCACTAGGGTTCTAAGGTTAGCTCCCTCTGGAACTAAATACTGAGATGTTATGATCCAATAATAAATAGATTGTTAGCATACAACGCCAAATATCAAAGACATACCTGTGACTTGAAGAGAGTTTGGTGGCTGCATCAGATGACCATCAATCCAAGTATGCCAAGACCAGAGGGCTTTCTCGAGTCCATATGGGACTTTCTTCGATATGTAATCGTGAATCTAATATTATGTGCCTCAAAACCTTAAGGCGGATCCAAGTACACTTCTTCCTTATGTGCATCATGGAGGAAGTCAACTTCACATACATTTGATTAGTGTATTCATAAACATGAGCTATAATCTTGTCCCTCTGAGTGTATATTCCTTATCTTTGATTAATATGGTGGAATCCTCTAACACTGTAATATCATTTCAACAAGAATGGTCCTTGCATGAAGGACATATCACTCTTAGCATCATATCACACCATTGCACTCAATCTACTCCCTCTAAGTAAGAAGCCTCTTCAATCATAGATGTCAACTTGAGAGATGGAATTATTCCTTCAATTTTTGTGCTCTTATCCATTTATCAAGTGCCACTCTAATCATGGGATGGCTTAATATTATTTTCAATCTTGATATAAAAAATTTGGTCCTCACATTCGTCAAATGTACTTGTTGATCTTAGAATAAGAGAAAGAGTAATCATGGAAAAATAAACATAATGAAAATGTACCTAGTGATGAGGTAGGATTGGTTTTCTTGTCTAGATATGAGAGTGGCTCCTTCATTTTCCTGCACCAACTCTCTCTTGGAGCTGACCATTCCTACAATATTCTACAACTAGATGATCCTCAAGAATGATCTCACATCCTTATCCAAGAAGTTAGTAAATTAAATATTCAATTGTTTATGCAGGATGAATAAACAATAGTCCAAAAATGATAAGTTTAAATAAGAGAAGTGTCATAAATAAAATGACATAAGACTTGGACATACTTATCTTTGATGACGATTATTAGTTCCATCTTGATCTTGTCGCCTTCTTAGCTAGGATGTACCACTACTCATCAACCATACATCAATTTTGTTTCTTAAAATAAATGTGTCATTATGAAAGCCACATGTATAGTTTTTCATAGGCATCAAAATCCAACCATCAATATATACGATGACCATTGAATCTGCAACATACCCTTCTCCTAGGGTTTCTCTGAATTTATCACCAGCGGCTTGAATAACTAAAATATTTTGTTTTTATCACATCATGAAAAGTTTTGAATCATATCAGTCCCCTTTCCATATTAAGACCACTCCTAGGGTTTCTCCTAGACCCTAGCCCTATCTTGTAAAAACAGTAAGAATATGACTTCTCTAAGGTTTCTTCTAACTCTATCATGGGATTCTCATTGGTCATATCATATCAAGTAGTTTCACTCTAGGGTTTTATTGTTGTAATCCTTTACCACATCCAAGGTTACTTTTAGGGTTTTCTCATGAACCCTAACCTCCATTGAAATAACAAGGGTTTCCTATGGTTTCCTTCAAACCCTAGCATTATTTCAAGTCTCTTTCATCTTATACTCTACTTGATCCATTTGTGTCTTCACAGCGGGTGATTTTCAATGACTTTTCTTCATCCCAGCTCTACTACCATTTTAATTTTAGGGCTAAATTGGTCTTTTGTGTAGATAATTTCATTTACAAACATTTTCATAATTTACATATTGCATTCACCCTATAACATAATAACATCATTAACAATTATGTAGAAATAACAATAACATCAATAGTGCAACAAAACAGTAAAAAGAATACATAATAAAGATTCTTCTTCTTCTATATATTCACCAAATCTTCAGTTGATATACAAAATGAGATCCATCTTACAATATCCAATACAATAAGACTCCAAGCCAAACCTATCACAAGTGAACTGTAGACATATTGTTATCACTATTGTATAGATTAGGGTTGTCGTTGTTATATCAAGTTCATTGTCCCAAGGGTTACTGACATACATTATTATAGAGCCATACAGTGACACTGCCTAGCCAAGATCATTTCCATACCCATATAGGTCAAATTTTCATATATCATTATCACTGAAAGATGTTTTTCCAAATTCCGTACTGCCATGAGGGTTCCCTGAAATATCACATGTTATTTTAATACGATGCAACTGCAATACATACTGCAATGCATATGTTTCGATTGCTACAAACATCATATGTCACTTTAATACGATGCAACTGCAATACATACTAAAATGCATATGTTGCCACTACTGCAAATGAGGTCGATACATACGATGTAGAACGATGCCTATAGAGTGATATACGATGTAGAGTGATGCATATGATGTCAATACATATGATGTAGAGTGATGCATATGATTATTCTTCTGCTAATGAATATGATGATGCCTTTGTGAATATAATAGCGATGCCATAGAGTATGTAAATTACGATGCCTCAGATTTATGCCTCTCTGAGTATAATGATTCCTCAAAGTGAATAACGATTCCTCAAATTGATGCCTCAGTGAACAGTGATGTCGCATGTGCCTCTTTGTATAACGATGCCATAGATTGATGCCTCTGTAGATGACAGAGATGATATTGAGATTATAGCCAAAGTCACAGAGAAGTTCCATACAGATGTAAGTCACTATATATGTGATGTCCATACTGTAATGATGTGATGCCCAAAATGCGATGCTCATACAAAATAGAGTGATGCCCAGAATAGGATGCCCATATAAAATGAAGTGATTCCCAGAACATGATGCCCATACAAAATGAAACGATGCCCAGGATATGATGCCCATACAAAATGAAGTGATGCACAGAATATAATGTGATGAAATGCCCAGAATATACAACGATGCAATTAGTAGAAGATATGTGTGCCATATTTCTAAATCATCCCTAGATAAATATGTGAGCCATAGTTGTTGAAGAACGAGCCTCAAAATGAACCGCCACAGAGAGATGTGCATATCGTGTTATTGCAACTGGGATTCTCATAACTATTGATGTGAACCTGAGAAAATTACGAATATGTGATCCATTCGAGAATCATAATCAATCGATGATGATCTAATGAGATACACATTGTCCTTATTATATGGGTATTTGATGGGAGAAATAGATTCTCCAAAAGTGGAGCCGGCGTTAGGTTTTGGAGGGAAAAACACTCAAATTTAAATTTTCTCCAAGTAATATTAAATACATAATTTTCTTTTAGTAATTGCTTTCCCAATATATAAATAACAATGTTTCTTTTGAACCACATTTCGAATTTCCTCTTTTATCTAATTTGCAATTTTTTAGGGGCAAAATAGACTTTCCTAGGGGTTTAGGGTTTCATGTGGGAAATGTGTCCCATAGCTATCCAATTTTCAACGCCACTTACACCCCATAATCCACATGGCATGATTGATTGGATATAGCTATGCACAAGGTCCATTTTCCACTTTTCAATATGGTGAGACACTTGCCCCATTCCAAATCAGACAGTTGATCTTGAGGTAGATACATGACCCATATTATCATCAGGCTAAAACATGCACAGAGGTTTACAATAAGTTACCCCCCATATGAATCTAACAACTAGTATTTCTCTGAACTAATGACCCATATTTATATAGTGCTAGAACATGCATGAAATTTTATGTTGTGCCATCCACTCGATAGATTTGATGGTTTCTATTTCACTTACCCTATGGCCCATATCTTACATTGTGTTGAAACATGTGCAAGGGTTTATGATAATGTTTGTGCATGATAGATCTAATAGTTGTGATCTCCATTCATCAACGACCTATAATCCACATCAAGATCCAATTTTCAAGGGAATTAAAACAAAGTTACACTGCTATAGATTTGATGGCCAAGATCAAATGAGATCGACAATCCACAATCGATATCAACCTTTAAATTGCACTAACTTTAATGGTGTGTCACCTACGTGATAGTTCCCAATCACGCTAGGGTCCGCCACCTGGAATCCTCACCTACCAACTCAACTGCCACTTGGAACTATCACCTCATTGCTAATGTCACCATATATTTCTTTAAATTATTCATTTATTTATTTATTTTAATGTTATTATTATTATTATTATTATTATTATAGATACATACATACATTTACCTTCATTTTCAATCAATAATACTTTTTTGTTCATATTTTATGTCTGTGCGAATTTTAGCAATTTTGTAACTAAAATTCATTTGTCACTCCATAATTTATGAGATCGCAATCATAATTTTATCATTTACATTTATCATTCATATGGATCTCATCTTGAATAGAGAATTTTATTCTTCTCTAAGCTCTGCAAATTTTGTCAAATAAATTTCCAATAGCCTATGATTTTACCTGTAATGGATTTTTAACCCATATGGTCAGTCAAGTGTTGTAAACCTGGTCTCTAATACCACCTACAATGTCCCCAACCAACTTTAGGCTTTATTTGTAAAATTCTCGGCCCGCTTTTGGATTGTTTTAGCCATCTTTTATGAATATCCACACCTAGTGACCCTCTATAAATTAGGTTATTGATAGTTTCCCCTTTTTTTAACTCCAGCAGCGCCTCCAGCCACTGGCTGAGGCATATTTATGTGCCTTCTAATGATGTGACTCGATTTCCTAAAAAACCCCTTTCATTTTTCTTCTATATGGGTGTTATGCATGCCTAAATGCACTCTAAGGGCATTTACTCATATGCAAACATGTAAATGCTTAATTTATTTTTCACATGCAACAATTATAAATTCATACATGCAGCACAACAAATATATACAATTAATTACAACATAATTAAGTAAATGTTAACATAGCACTTATCTAATAAACTACCAAGTGGCTTCAAACGTTCGACATTCCTCCCAACGACAGACCATGTTTCTCATTTCCTCTCAACAATGGGTCACCCCCGAGTTGGGGCTTCAACTCCATGGAGAAAAATCTCACCCAAGTATTGGTACATATCGAGTACCATTTATTGTCCAAGGTACGAAACCTCACTAGCCTCTAATCTAAAAACTCATGTCCCCCATCATCCAACACCTAAGCAATGCACACCCTTCTTTGCACCTGCAGTCCTTCGAGTTATGTTGCCACCTCTAGGGCATCTTACTCAGCTAGACAAGGACGTTATCAGAGTCATGTGGCTCCAGTTGTTCCTACTACCCTATAGGGTCTCCATGTACCCCCCAGGCTCACATCCCCCATCAGCTAGCACCCAAGTGGTGCACACCCTTATTTTCACTTGTATTCCCTCAATTTGTGCCACCACATCTAGGGCATTCAACTCATCTAGACAAGAATGTTCTCAACACTATGGCTTTAGGAGTTCCTATTTCCATCCCAAGTATCCATTCTAATTGACTACCTCATAATACCATCCTCTTTTCTTTTATGTGTGTGACCTTTTTCTAACACATGGCACCCTATAAATTCACTTAAGGATCTTTGGTTATATGCATGTGATCTTTTTTTTAATGATTATTAAATCATATCAACCCATTTTTATATTCCCATAGATTCTTGGTCCCCATACTCTTTTCATCTGGTCTAATCTATAGTCGTAATGTGCTTATTAAAATGCATAAGTTAATATGTTTACAACATCAGGTTGTCTAGTCTCAAAACATATAAAAATTCATACACAATAGTACACCGACCCTAAAACATACACATGGGAACACCACCCCAAAAGTAATTCTTGGCTCGTCAGTCTAAGTTTCGCATGTAAATGTTATTTACAATCCAGGGGTCGAGTAGGGGTGTTACATAAGAACTAACACTTAAGGTATATATTGTAGAGCTTTAGTTATGCCTAACCTTGTTTATGCAAATAAAATGAGTCGAAGGGGACATATTACGACACATTTCACTCTATAAAGAAAAAGGTCTATGTAGAAAAAAATCATAAGGAAAGGACCATCTAAGATTAATTATACAACAACTTTACCTCCACATAAAAAAACGACCAAGAGTCAAAGAAGGTTTATGCTTGTTATCATATGATGTGGCCATACTAGATTGTTCCACATGCATAGGAAACCAATCAGAGGGTTCCATATAGAAAATAAAGGCAGCCCAAAATGTCATTTCTTGTGTATAAATAAGCCAATGGCTAGGAAAGACACAATAATTATTTTTGGAGTTTGTTGGCATTCAAAGAGATAGTGGAGATGTGTACAGGTCACCAGGTAGACTATCGGAAATCCATAACGGATTCTTGATACCTTAAGCCTTCCATTGTGAAGATGGAGATAAAGGGTGAAGAGATGGAAAGAGAAGGGATTATGGGAAATAATATTGATCCAATTGATAGCTAGGTTAGACTATGAGAGTGAGAAAGGATCAGGTGACTTTAGGTAGAGAAGAAGACTAAGAGGGTAGTCATTGTTGTAAATACTCAGAGGGGAGTGAATTAGTATTTATTTTACAATTGTTACTTTACTAATTAAGATCACTTAGATAAAACAAAAAATGAACAATAACAAGATAAATGATTTTATTAATAAGAAATTGATGAGGACTCCAATCCTTACTACAATAATTCACAAGCTCCAACTTGTACAACAATTTGTTCTAGGGCTCCAAACTTTCATTATGCCAAGCTCCAACTTGGACTTCAATGAGGCACCAACCATATCCACTTGGTCCATGTTGAGGCTCCAATCCACTTCTTCAATTCTTCAATAATGAGTACAAGTAGTTCTTCAAGGATTCCCAAACACTCGTCCAACAAGCCTTGACTGATTCTTCAATAAGGCCCTCAAAGAATCTTCAAGACACTTTGTTTATCAATGAAAAATTTAGTAGGTTTCATTGATATTCTTCATGGTATCCAATTTGTTTTCTTCAAATTTATCCATGAGGGATTTAGTCATGCATCAGTGTGTTGAAGCCCCGAAAATCGAGTCTACAACAAGGGGGATACCCACCCGGTCCGGACCTTGGTTGGCAGCTCCTTTTCCGTTTGGTATGGTGGGTCCGATTGGGGATATGGGACCAGTTTCCCAATTTATGTGTGTGTGTGTGATTGATTGATATTTCTAGTCTAACAGTTCCTATTTAAGATGCTCTAATTCTAATTCTAATTTAATGACATGCAATTGTATTCTTAGAAAGCAGAAACATCTAAATCTACACTAACCTGGGGTGTAATCTTTCTGCTATGCGATCTAAAATGATTTCAAATAACAATCAGTAATAAAGATCATTCAACTATTATGAGAAAAGAATTCAGTATAGATGAACCACTTCGTATAAAAAGTTAGACGAAACAGTTGTGAAAAACATATCGCATAATAAGCTATTCATACATTAAGCATAAATAAATAGCTATCACGACGTACAAAAGTGCCAAATGATAACTCAGGCATTCACGCATTAATATATAAAACAACTGAACTTGAATATTCACTTTAACACAAAAGATAGAAACAATTAAGAGATAGAAGTACCATTTATAACTATTCTACTCATGAGCCTCAAGCGATAAGAAAATTTATCTCTCCTTAACCAACATCCACTAGAGTAGTACAGAAGTGCAACATCAGTAGCAGATATTAAATGCAAAAATCAATAAATCTTGTTCCATTCATTCATCAAAACCTCCTCAGAGGGTGCAAAAGTGCATGTTTTGAGGACAAGTTTTTGATAAATTTCTGGACCCTTCTCTAAATGCATGAGAACAGTTTAAATACTACTAACTACATCTAAAAATAACTTATTACAAAAGTATAGGATACAATTTAAATGACCATCCTTTTTCTAGGCAAAGATAAAGCAAAACTATTTCTAAAATTAAATCTAACATCTAACTATTTCTGAATTTGCTCCTTAACATCGCAAGCACAGCATTTGCTTGAGAAGAGTCAGTTGGCCGACTTCAGCCTTTAATTGCCCTGTGAAAACGGAATCAGCAAGAGCTGGTGCCATCTTTTCGGCAGAATTGATGATGCTTTTGAGAGTCATACACTGGCTGTGTGGTTTCACTAAATAAGCCCAGTAAGAATCCCAATTCAACTTAGTTAATCTTCTAATTAATTCTGCCTTTTCTTGAGCCTTCTGTCTCCAGTCCGCTTGCAGCTATTGTACCTTCGGTAAATACCCTGGAGTGGTTTCTGAGATTAGATTTGCTTTATGCAAATCCTCATTTATGCAATCAATAATGTTGTTTGTTGTTGTAGCTGCTTCTTCCGCTGCTTTCTCAGCTTCCCTGATCTGTGTATCCCATTTGTTGAAGAGCACTTCTTTATGATTGTCCTTTATTATTGATGCACCTGCTCTTTTTCCTTCCTTTGTTTCTTACCAAGCCAAATATTCAGTAACTCGTCTGTCAATTAAATCATAATCATGTCGTAAATCTACGACTTGATTAGTGATTGAATCACTTATTCTCAATACAAGTTCCATTATGATATTCTTTGGCTTAATGCTTCTTGTTGCTGTAGTAGTTGATCATTCAAGGAAATGGATTCTGTGATGAATTCTGTAAGATTGGGATCATCCTTGTGCATCTCCTGAATATCATGTAACTGCTTTTCTTTCTCAGCCAAACTGTTCTGGTAGCCTATCTGCATCTACTAAAATTCTTGTTGTAGTCTTTCAAGCTGTCTCTGTGCTTCGTTGTTATCATTAGCTTGTTGCAGCTGTTGCTGCAAAACTTGTATTAGGTCTTCCTTTTCCTTTAGCAGTTGATGTACTTCAAATGCTTTATCAATAGTTGCAAAGGCATAAGCTCCTGCAATTTGAGATAATTTGGTGAGATTTTCAGTTGGATCGGTAGTAGGATCTTGTCATAGGACATCCAATTGCTCTGCATCATGAGAGATCACATTTTCCAATTTCCTCTTCTTCCTTAGTCTTCTTACTACTGCTTTATGTTGTGGACTGTAAAATACATCAAGAGGAGGAATCTCTTCTATCTTGAGTACAAGTTCAGAGGACGGGGTAATAGGAATGTGTTCCATATCCGAGACATTGTTAATTGTTCCTGTGACCATATCTTTTGTTGCCTGTACATTATTTATAGGTATCTTTGTGCTCTGCCCTTCAAGATTGATTAAATCATTGAATGTCTCCCATTCCTTGTCTAGCTCTATTCTATCTGATGGTAGCTGACCAATGAGAGGGGGAGGATCTACCTGTGGAGAGATTAATACCCGTTGGTGTTCAGGCTCTTTTGATTGGGCAGTATCCCTTACTGACCCTTCACTTTTACCATGGTCACTTTCATATTTTTTAGAATGTTTTGATATTTCTTTCCCAGACTTGGATTTAGATCCATGTGTACCAGAACTTTCACTGAGGCTAATACTTGGAGTTGGTTCCCTTGCGGGTTCTAAGCATAGTTTTTCCAAAGGAATTTTAGCTAACCTTCTTTCCCTGTATGTTTTGAACTTCTGAAACTCTACTGGAGAGAAACGCGTTTAAGCCATATGTAGAATTTCTTCAAGCGTGCCTTTCTGCTAGAACACATCATCAAAAAGATCCTCTTATTTAGAGAACACTTTTATTTTGACTGCGATAGTGAAATTCTTAGAAATATCATGAGGGTCAAACGGTCTTCCTGTAAATTTGAATAATTGTAGACACGTTATGTGTTTACTTCCCTAAATGCATCGCCTACATCAAATAGTGAGAATACTCCACAGGCTACAGGAAATTGTGGCCAAATAGCCTTCTTTTTATCTTTCAAATCTTTAGTCAAACCTCCCTCTCCGCGGGTTTGATAAGCAATTTCCCGTGCCATGAGTTTTTCGGTAACATACAAAGGTAAGACGTGAGGGGAAGCGGCACTTCCAAATACCCTGACATATGTAAACAATTCCTCTCCAAACCATCTCGCGACTGTGAGTGTATCTGCCTCTGCTTCAGGAGAACATCTTGGAGCATCTTTGTCGTACAACATTTTGTACAGGGGTAACATAACTCCATGACAAATTTTGTAGAAAATGGAGGGAATTTAGAATCCCACAATTCTTTACGATAAACATGAATGGGTAAAGGGTCTTGAGTCGTCCCTTTCCATCCCATTACAGGAAACTTTGAAATGTAGTAAATTGCATCCATTACATATGCTGATAAGTAAAATGGGGGATAAATTCTCTAGGAAACGGTTCTTTTAGACCGGTAATTTACAATGGCAGTAGCTAAGTTGTCTGACAGTATTCTAGACCAATCCATAATAGTAGAATTAACAGCGGCATCCAACAATGGTAGCCATTCAAATGGGAATTTGTTAATATCTGGTCTTCCGTAAAGCCTACAGATCATAGCAGTAACAAAGCAATATGGGGAAGTGAGGGAACCAGTACTATACATACCATGTTTATCCTTTTTCAGTGGTTCGTCTCTCCTTGACCAATCTTTAGTGCATTCTTCCAGGTCTTCATTTTCTTTGACAAACTTCTCCATGAACTGTTTGTTGTAAGTTGTCTGTGGCTCTGGCAAATGATACATAAGTTTCAAATCTTGTTGAGCGAATGAACCGATAAGTCCTTGACCCTGAGTCTTAAACTGTCTATTTTTAATGTCATCGTTGTCCAGTACCCATTTAATCATGTTCGTGTAGGGGAGAATTTTGGGTCTCGCTGCTATCCGGTGTAGGAATGAACAAGCTAAATCTGCAACTAATGCTTCAAAAGACTTCGATGAACCTGCAGTAGCCGTAAACTCCGTTACCTTGGGATTCTCTTCCTCAAGTAAATTATACATGCCTTCCCAAGTGGAAATACCCGCGTCTCTGTTGCATGTGGTGTCTGTGTACAAGGGCGCCATTTCTCTATCTTCAGACATCGGAGCCTTGCCTTTCTTCCCCATAATTTCCTATATACTGCTTTGTATAGTTCTTTGTTCTTCGTTCCTGCAATTTACAAGTGAGGTGAGAGTAATGATAAGGAATAGTGACATGAAAGCTTTAAATGTCGAAGACATGCAAAAGTATACCACCTTACATGAACTGGCTCTTCGATAAACACAAAACCATATTTCATTAACAACTGGAAACTAACTCATTAATTGGTATTAAAGCGCATAACCAGGTCTCGTTTTATGGAAAAAAAATTCTTGAATAATGAGCCCTAAAAATCTGCGATGGAGCGATTTTGCGATTTGCTTTGAAATATCGCAGATCGCTGCATCGCATTATCGCAAGATCGCAATATCGCAATATCACTCTGTTATTCTTTCGTAAGATTGCTTTGCCGCTCTATCACAATATCGCTATATCACAATATCGCATGGTCGCAATATCGCATAATCGTGGTATGTACCCATTTCGTGTTAATCTATTTCTTGCGAGGTGTGATTTTGCGCTATGCGCCATCATATATCGACATTTTCTGCGGTTTTCCAGTGTAAGTGCGTTTTAAGGCATGCGATGCAATATTTCTTAAGGAATGATTTTATCTTTCCTCCTCATGAAAATTAAGCTTTTTATATTTTTCAAGGTTATTTTCTTAAGTTTATGATGGTAAGTTTTATTTAAAAGAAAATATAAGTACTAATTCATTTTTTAAATTTTTTGACTAAGGGTCCCCATTTATTTAGTATTAGTAATAACACTAAATAAGAAGGGGGGTTGTTGGTGGCCACAACACAATGTCTCTACTAATGTCTCCAAGTCAACTTCTAAAAATTTCTTCAACAATGCTTACCCCAACAAGATGTTTTCAACACAATTTCCTTGGTAATGCTTTAATACTACTGCTGCACAAGTTCTTCAATGAGGCTTCCTCCAGGTCTTTAGAAACCTTCTCCAACAAGTCTTCAACACTTAGGGTGTCTTCAATAGGCTTCCAAAACAACTCTTCAATGAAGGGTGTCTTCAATAATTGTTACAGAGAATACAAACTTACAATGCCCAAAGGTTGCTCTCAGGTCTACCAAATATCCCATTATACTTCTACACAAGTCTGCAAAATGTGTCATTGTATTCCTCAATAAGTCCCTTCTCAATTTTTCTCAGATTTCTCCAAAATATGCTCAATAAACTGCTCTCAATCACCGAATATTTTATACCACATATCTGAATTTTTTATGTGCCACAATTCCTTCAAAAAACCAACCCTTATGACCTACACATTTTCCCACCTTATAGTATTGGATTCCTTGACAAATAATTGTTTCTAGGGCTTGAAGCATGCCACAACATACCTCCACACTTTTATTCTTAGGTTTCCACAAACTACCCTAAACCTGGACCTCCAATCCTACACATTTCCTTCCTTAAAGACGTCCTTCCTACTCTCCTAATTTACTTCATATATGATCATATAATTTCTGAGGTGCTCGAACCTTTTTAGGGCATCATGTAGCAGCTTCAAATCATAGAGAAATATCTCCCATAGAACTAAATCCTTGCAATTGTGCTCCAGAAGAATGCATCCTAGTTCTGGAATCTTATAAAGCTACTCGACCTCTCCAAAATAGGGTTTTGTCAGCTATAAAAACACAAAAATTCTCAACCAATATCACAAATATATTCCTCATATTCTTGCCCAGAATTTGCTCTTACAATCTTGGCCAAATCTTCTCCTTGTGCCTCTATCAAACCATGAGACAAATATATAAGCTTGTCACCTTCTTCCTAATCTTATTTAGCTCAACTACCTGAGATTTTCAACCTTGCTTTTCTTCTTCTTTATATATATGAACCTTGCAACAAAACAGTTCAACAAAATTCCTTAAATTTCGAATTTCCTTACTTCAATTTCATAGAAAAATTATCACAGTTTTATGCCTTCTTTCATAGAGGATATGCTATAGGTAATTTAGATTTTTTTTATACAAAGGTTTGTCACACAGATAAAGACTTCTAGGAATTTTCTCCTTCTTCAAAAAAATAGACCTTAGTTAGTCCTTCCTTGTTATATATCTCAGATATGAATTTTTATGGACATAAGTGTACTCAACAATCCCTTTGACCTACTTTGTGGTCATTAGTTGGACATTAATATAATTATCTTACCTTATCTTGTCTCACTATACTTGACCGAATTCTTAACTAGAATGACGAGTTTATCTTTGTATTTATACATATTTTCCCCTATAATTAAGAGACACATATGTTGGGTGAAGGGGTTGACATGAGGGCCTGACCATTGATCTGACTTGAAATATTTATATAATTCAAATATATAATTTCCTGATGGTATATTTATTTTGTAAGATACAAGGCTTGCAATACTTGACGCCCAACTGACTAGAGAATTTGTTGTTGATCACTTTGGAATATTGTCTTCAAGTATGGTTGGAAATTTTTTCTACCAAATTCTAGCTCTGAATCTGCGCCCACTTTCATACTATATAAATAATAATACCCAGGAAAAATCTTAAGACCTTTTGCAATTACCTATTCCTAAATAAAAGCAGTTTGCATGTTTTGTGTTTTCTTTTTTTAGTTCCAAATGTTCCATTCAATGTATTTAAGTCTCTAAATCCAACAATGCATCAAGTTTCTCCTTCCAACCAAAATCATCCTTAGCTCGACCATAAACCTCTAGTGAGTATATTCTAGAAAGAGAGGAACCATTAAGTGTTGGACCAATTGTTAATGTAAATTCTTCATCATCCAAAAACACTTCTGCATTTGAATAGGTTATATCATACCAGCATCACATTCCCTCCTCCAATTTTTTGGTCCTATGAATGATAACAAGCTCACAAGGAATGTGGCTTGTTGATGTATTTACCACATGATCACAACAACCTACCATTACAATGTTTATATTGGATTTGTCCAAAGATATGTTTTCTATCTTTCAGAGCTAAGTTCAGTTTATCATCTTCAAAGAACAATTTTACCATCATAGTATATGTTTTCAAGTCAAGATCATTTTGAACCAACATCTATCTAGTCCATCTTATTTAAAAATACATGTTCTATGCACTTAGGGTTTCATCACCATCAACGTATACACCTAGGGCTTGCTTGAACAAAATATTTCTTCAACAATGTTTGACCTCATATTGACATCAATGACAACCTTATCCAATAGGCATCCCCTTCATTTTTTATAGACATTAAAATCTATGTCTCTTGTAGTTATGTAAATAAGGAGATAATTAACATAATAGATAGGGATAGGTCACAAGAGGAAAGAAACAAACAATCAAGAACAAAACCCTAATTTTGAAGGTGAATAGAGAGAAGACTACAAAGCACTGGAGATTAAAGAAGTAACTAACTAGTAGACTTAATTTATTGCACTAGAAAATGGAAAAAGGACTAAGAAAACCCCATATTTTGAGTATGGAAGTTTATAATGAAAAGTCTTTTATTTATGTTAGGCTATGTTTGGGAAATATTGAGATACTCTGGGTTTTGTCTATTGGATGATATATATTATATGTTGTAGCATTCGGGCATTATAATTTGTTGCAACCATTGGCTTCGTAATAATAAGTGTTATGGTGTTTTGTTGGTGATGAGTATGAATGAATGTGTATCACCCTTTCAAAATTTAGTTGTCGTATTGATGTTATATGCCAATGATGTTTACATATTAATAGTATATTATTTTTTTGTTATTTTAATAAGTTTGTTGTACTTAAGTATTTATGTTTTACATCATTGGTGTGAGATTTTTGTAGCATAAGTAGGAAACCTAGTCTAAGAGATGTGTGATCTATCAAGCAAAAATTAGGATAATTACTAGTTGTGAACATCCCTTTCAAATTTCCCCTTCCTATCCAAATTATTGGAAATGTACCTCAAGTGAGATCTTCCCCATATTCAAGATTGATATGTTGGTGGTAGAGTACAACACCTTCATTGGAAACTATGTGGACCTTGC
>APFE031626482.1:45588-79771 GCA_000404065.3 Pinus taeda | reverse complement strand
GAGAACAGAACCTGAGGGTTTTCACAGGCGCGGACAGAACTCTCCAGGCACAAAGGAATGAGAGCAATGGCAAAGTGAAGCGCGGCAGCGAGAACAAAAGTCGAGGTAACCGGCCAGCGTGGGTCAGTAACCGGAGGAGCCGGGACAAACCCTAAACCCTGCCCTCGAGGCGTCGTACCGTTGATATTAATTCAACATTAAAAGTCATACCAGCCACGGAATAAAACAGGACAGGTGCAAGCATACGGCGGGAGCCGTCAGTTCCTTATACAACATAACTAGTAGCAAGATTGCATGTAGTCTCTAATTAAAAATGCTAAATAAACAAAATACCTTCAACAATTAAGGAAATGTTCCTAACAAGAATGTCCATAAACTAGCAACACCAATAGAAGCTAAGGTACATATGATTCCATTTCCCATTCTAGAGGAAAATGAGATGGGAGATGAAAAGAGATACCATAATCTCTATGGCAAGTAAAGGTTATAATAAAGCCAAAGTTTCTACCCCTTGTTGGAGTTTTCCATAGTACCATTCCTAAGGTAGAAGAGTTCTAAATGGTGAAGCTCAAATACCATATTTTCATCATTATATTATGCAATAGTATGTGATGTATTGCAAGTTTTTTTAATTCACCTCCATCAACAAAGACACTAAAACCTTTAGCTTCGTGTTCTAGAAATAGATATCATCAACAACCTCAAACTTGTTTTGCTAAGCCCATTGATTCTAGATCTCACTTTCACTTCTCATAATCATAGAATAATCCCTTGGGCTTCCAACTATAAACTCATATGAAATAAAGCCTATGCTCACATATATCAAGATATATGGCAACCATATCTAAGTGGATTTCATATTTAAGTCCATTTCTAATTCGTTGAGAAACCTTGGTTGAAATTCACAGGAGAAACAAACAAAAAAAAGGGTGATGTGCCTTATTGTAACCAAACAACATTTGGCGACCTAGTGTATCAATAGCAACACACAATACAACCAATTACACAATAAATTGAAATTGGTTTTATAGTGAATTGGTTCCATATTGCTTGATCATTATTTGTAACCTTAATCATTGATAAACTAAAATTTGACTAACACATATTGTTGTTTCTATATGTGATAGGGAAAAGTTGACTCTTTTCTTGTGATAAGGAGAAAAACTATTATTATAACACAATAACCATATACAAGAATCCAATATTCTTTCTACAATGCATACAACAATAAGAACAACAAAATTATCATTATCACCAAGGCAAAGAAAGAAAGAACCTATAAATTATGTTAAATTTTGAAAAAAGATAAAGTGAATGAAAGTGAAATTAAATTTGGAGTCTTACTTAATTGTAAACCCTTTTGTCTAGGTGTGCACAATCAAAGGGATACACTTGACAATATCTCTTTGCTTCCACACTCTTGAGACACTAGAATGCCAAGAATTCTCCAACTACTATTGAATCTCACAATGGTAAACAAAATTTTAGATGTGATGGCACACTTTTCTTATCTTCATGTGGTTGTTTTAATTCCCTACCTAGCAGAGCTAGTGTTCTACTGTTAGTTGGTAGTTGAGCAGAACTGGGTAGAAGAATGATTCAGAGTAATGATAGTCATGGAAGTTGCACAAATCTAAAAAGTGGCATGAAATATGACGTAAAAGATGATTCTTGAATTATGCTTCAATACAAGTTTCATAGATATAGAAATAAAACATTCAAAATATGAATCAATTGATCTATGACAATTTAGTTTTTTAATAATGTTAATATATGTAGGTTAAAGCTCATCTAATCTAATTGGTAATCAAAAAGCAAATCCAATACTAGAGTCTTGGCTTACAAGCGAATATAAATAAATAAAATATTCATTGAATAAATTAAAATATTAATAAAATAAAAATGAAAAAATATTATTATAATTTGACATAAATTTTAAATTAAAAATAATGAAAAAATTATTGAGTATTTCATGTTATTTTCAAATGAGTAAACTTAAAAAGGTTATTAAACTTAATTAAAAAGTGATTATGCACATAACATAACTTTTTATTATAAATAAAAAACTCATAGAGGAAGGATAGTATTAAAACAAAATAAATTAACATTAACTTACGAGTAAACTAATAAATAAAAAATTTCCAATTGAAAGCAATTAAAATATTAATAAAATAAAAATAAAAAAATATTTATTATAAATTTATTAATTAATTTTTAAATAGAATTTAAATAAATATGAAAATTTATTTAGTTATTGTAGTTTATTTCAAATGAGTAAACTTAAAAGTTATTAACTAATTAGAGAGAAGTGATGAGTATACTCATAACATAATTTTTTATATAAATTAAAAAATGATAGGGGACCTAATATAAATACAAAAAATTGAAGTATTTGTAAGGAGCTATGATTTAAATTGTAATTTATTAAAATTTTAATGAAATATTAAATTATTTATATATTTCAATTTATTAAATCTTTGAAAAAAATAAGAATAGTTTTTTATTTTAATAGTAATATTTTTTCTCTCCTCAATGTGATATTATGCCATATTAGGAGAGTAATGCAAGTGAGGGGGAGGAGAATGCTTTTTTTTTTTGTCTACCCAAGTCTCATCAAAGGGAGGCATGACATTGTTCCCTCATACTTTCCCAATGCATAATTTATCAAAATTGCTAGACAACCACAACATCCCACACATAACAACTTAGTGGGAAACTCAAAAAAAATTGAGGAAAGACATATTAGGCACCTGGCCATCATCTTTCTTGTACTGCTAAGTTTTCTTGTTGTTCCCTTATTATTGCTAAAGTAAGGTTTAGTCCCCTTGAGATGACCTCCCCGTGGACTCACCCCTTAGAATCACTTTAGAAAACTCAACTTCAACAAATTTAACATGGTAACTTGTTCAGTTGAGCCAATGAGTGTGAAATTTGAAAGCTTCTATAGGAAAGGGTGGCTAGATGGCTTGTGATGATAATTTATAGATTACTACATGTAATCTAGTGGATCATGAACCATATCCATCTCGAGTAGTTCTGCATATTGTCTAACTTAATTCACCATGTAGTTGCATTCCCATTTTCATTTTTTCTTTTTGAAAACAAGGAGCCACTACAGTGGCGGTAGTCCCTGCCGAGGTCTGCAAGGACAATACAAATAGATTGTATACTGTCCGATTTGAAATGGAACTGAAATAGTTCCGAGATCTGCAAGGACAACACAAATGGATTGTATACTGTCCGATTTGAAATGGAACTGAAATAGTTAGTTCAATGTGTAATTAGTTGCATATATTTAAAGAAGATTCTATCAAAATTTAACCTTTAAAAAAAAATTCCATCAAAATTTAACCTTTTAAAAAGAAAATTAGTCATTCTTTTTTTTCATTTAATTAATATATTATTAATATAAAATGTATTTTTTATATTTAAAAAAAAATTAGTCATTTTTGTTTTTCCAATTTAGTTAATTTATTTAAATATAAAATATAATTTTTATATTTTTAATATTTTTTAAATTAAAAGGAAAAACATTTTAATTTTTTCATGGGCCGTGGTTCTCTCCGTCTAAGTCAATGTGTTTTAAAAGAAAAATACTTTAGCTTAACTGCAAGAGAGAAAATTTTATCCATGAGTAAAGCTGTTGGTATTCATTTTTTTTTAATATATATAAAATAAAAAATAACAAAATTAATTAAAATAAATAAATAAATGTAATAATCAATAAATCATTTTAAATGAAATAATTTAAAATAAAATATAAAAGGAACTGCCAAGTAGGCTTGCATGCACCCACTCTCCACAACTGTGTTTTCAACCACACCATGTTTTCTTAATTGCTTCTGTATGCCTCGATTGTTGCCCAGATGTCTATGTGCATGTTTCCACTACGCCAATCTGGGACATCGTGAACAATAGCACAACAAAAATACGAAGAAGTTGAGAGAAAATAAGAATCGGTTGTTTTGAATGCAAGGAAACAAAGTATACAATGGCATTGAAATGGTTGCATTATCTAATTTTATTTGAGGAAAATGTCTCCCCTCGAAGCCTGGCTCCAAAATGTTCAGCGACAAAGCCTCAATCTACAATATCAGATCAGGCTTGGCAACAGATTTCTTATTTTTCTTACAGGCTTGGCAACAGATTTCTTATTTTTCTTACAAAAGCGGCTTGGAAATAGATTTCTTATTTTTGTTATTTTCTTGAAGAGGCGACCGAAAGTAGTTAAGATGGTCCAATAGTGAGTACCTGTTAAAATGGTCCAATAGTAAGTACCCCATTTTTCTCTTGAGATTTTTCTTTTATTGTTTCTGGACAATAAAACAATGTTATAAGCTAGATGCTTTTCACAGTCCAATACAGCCCTACCAACCACACCAGTTTTCCTTACATCATGACTATATATAGTTGCTAAGTTCAAGTATCTGAAATCCAGAGTATTGGCAAATTTTTAGCCCAAAACTAATGATCAATAAAAAATTCTTGGATAGAGTAGATTTGTAGAATTAAATGAACCAAACTAAAATCCCAAATATGCAAAACAAAAGAGAAAATAGAAAAGAACAAATTTTGTTTTAAGCGGCCAAAAAGTGATTCTTGGAAAGATAAAAAGGGAATTAAAAGATTTACCTGGAACACAGCGCTGGCCTAAAGAGTTGCGGCCGCAGCCAAGCCCTTCGGAGCCCTCCTGTAGTTAGATAGAATAGACTTCTCTATGCATGGTTGTGGTTAATATGAGCGATTAATTAGCGCGCAAACTAAGATAAACTACCTCTACCTCTCCCAAATTATTTCTTCTTTGCTCAGAAGAAATGGATGGACGGGGCAGCAAAGGGCTTGGTCGCGGCCACCTCCTGCGAGAAAGAGGAGATCAGAGGGGTTGCCGCCTTCCGAGGGCAAGGCTCCTCTCCCACCGTGCGGCCACCTGAAATCATGGGATGGAACCGCAAAATACGTTTAATAGCCGTGTTACCACAACTTGACAGACCTTGCTTTCCCTTTTTCAATGGCTTTATCCCTTTTTCAATGGCTTTATTTAGGCAACAAGGGTATGTGACATTTTTCTTGTTCCTCTTGTACAAGACAAGAACTATTTTTAGTGATGGATAAAGATTTTAGTAGTCTACGAGATTTTATACTTCGAATTTAAATAACTTTATTTGAATAGTAGTTTTTAGAATTTAATACAAAATGTATAAAACAAAGAACCCTCAATAGATATTTCAACTTCCAACCTTCTTTCACTTTACTATTATCCATATTGTTTCTAACTCTTCATTAATCATAGATTCACTAACGAAAAACTATAACAAAAATGTATGGTCAAATCCTTTGACTATCTAAATTGACTTTAACCTGAAATCCCAAATCTAGATCATTGATTCACTGAATATTTCACAATCAAACAGATATAGATGCGACCATCCATCTAATCAACAATCGAGATAAAGATGCCTTGAATAAATCACCAAACAAAGACCAAATTAAAAGTACAGGGGTTAGACAAAATGCTACAACATATCTTATAGCTAAAGAAAACGTAGGAAATTACAGAGAATATACCAAACTCTCAGAAGATGTGGTCTAAGACAAACACAATGTACACAATATCAATAAAGCCTTAATCTAGAATCCCAATAAAAAAATGAATCACTTGGAATGACAATATACACATCAATAATGAGCAGAAATAAAACAATGAACCACTTGGAATGACAATATACACATCAATAACGAGCAGAAATTAGACCCCGGCACTAGAACGGGAATCACCATTGTGAGAGTTTGATATTAACCCTTCACTCTGTCAGCCGTCTGAGAGCTGGAAACTTTTACGTATGAAATAAGTCTGTACAGGATTGAAAGAGAAAATTCCTTTACATCTCCAAGAAAACAAACTCAGCCGTCTTACAGTTGGATACTTTTACATTGGACTGAAGTATATATATTCTTGAAAGAGAAAAAACCTACTGCGTTTCCAAGAAAACGAAAACGTAACCAAGACCCAATCCAAAATTGAACCAGGTAAACTCATTTCCCAGATCTCCAGTTCTTTTCTTTTATCGTGTTTTCACTGATCATTCCAACTTTTTCTTTTTATTGATTTTATTGTTGGTGTATCTCACCTATGGCATGAAGAGAATGTCAAAATTATGCTTTGTGTAAAAGCAAATGCCAGGAACATCATAAAAAACAAAGTCAGGTAAGATCGTAGTTAAAATTAAAAATAAATTAAAATATAATAACAAAGTAACCATGTGCTCCAATACAATTTAGAGATAGAAGGTCGTCCGGCATTTGCCTTCAACTGACACTTTGGTGGGATTTTTCGCTTGAGTTTTCTCAGACGTTGTAATGATGAAAACAACTTCAAATGTTTTTGCGTGTCCCACATTTTTCGGAATAATATAGAAAAGGAATGTCTATAACGTTAGAGTATGAATATTCTATTGAATCTTCATAGTCAATTTAGAAATTTAAAATCTGAGTAGTTATATTTGAATCCAATAACTGTTCGGTGAAGTTACATTGAAAATTTCTCAAACAACTTAGGGATAAGCATCTTTGGAACATGGATTTATCTGATAGCTAATTATGGACCACGGTCGAATCTTTTACATTTTACACTTATGTTCACATTGCATTGCTACGGCAACCTCATAATTTCCGCTAGTAATAACACCCAAGATTTTTTCGAGTATCAGAGTTAGAAAGGCTGAACTGCATGTTCAGGCACCTGTATTCCGACTGTAACTTGAGAGGTATGCACTAATGCGTTATCTTATAGTGTTTTTCTCTGCTGGAATTTAAATAATCTGCAGCATTTGTGGAGAACACTCAAAATTCGATGGAATTTTCTTGCATGAAAGTAGAGTCCCTGCAAGGCTGACGATAATAGTGATAAATCATTGTGGTGGAAAACACATTTTTGGTATTTTTGTCTTGAACTCGCATGCATTCATCATCTGCTTTGAACAAAAATAGTTGCAAGTAAATCTAATACCAGTTATCATCTTTGTAATTAAATTCAACCATTGTAAAATTTAAATAGAATCTAGACTATCACTATATAATAAATGTATATTACAGGATTGAAAGGTTGAGAACAGGGAACTCGGGGATATCAGAAGTGAAGTCTGGTCATTTTCAGAACAAATAAGTGAAATGTCGAACACAAATATGGTTCCCTACACTCGAAACCTACCCACTTTAATTAAAAGCAAACCTAATGGAGATGCATAAAAATTTATATATAAATTTTCTGAGAGCTAATGAAATATTATGCATATTATTCACAACAGCACACTGATAAATAACAAGATCATTAACCATATAATGATGAATCGAACTATATTTCCAAAGCTATCTCCTAAACTAAAGAAGCTTGATTACAGTAATTCGAAAAAGAACAATAATAAGTTTTAAATTCGAAACCACGCAAGAAAATTGGAAGACCGTCATTAACTGTCCATATATAGTATAAATAAAATCTAGACCCTATATTATGGTCGAGATCCGTCCACCAAAATTCTCAAAGAAATCGGTGCGAACTGAAAACCCGAAATATATTATTTAAATTCGAAACCTTGAAAGAAAATTTACAAACACTCATTAAATATCTATATAGTATAAAAAATAAAATTCAGATCCTATATTACTTAAATTCCAAACCCTGAAAGAAAATTTATAGACGCTCATTAACTATCCATATATAGTATAAAAAGTAAAATTCAGACCCTATATTATGGTGGACGGTCCATCAATAAAAAATATCAAAGAAAACGGTTCGAATGGAAAAACCCAAAATATATTAGGGTTCTAAATTTTAAATTGCAGGTGGATGTCGTGATATAGATATAACTGAGGAACCTGGAAAACCAAATCACCAGAATATAACCAAAAATAATGTAAGTAACACAGTCGGCGACCAATTTCCTACAAGGAAGGGAACAATGAAGCTAGGTTGGGACTTCTTTCAGCACAAACAATGATATTAAGAACTCACTCATTGGGAGAACAAAGAACTTACCTGAGTATTTCACAAAGGGAGCAAGGGCATATATTAGTAGACCACCACTAGAAAGCATATTGAACGCTGCAAGCATACAGTGTAAATGCTTACTGTCATTTAAAAAGAATAAACTGAAGCGAGAGGTTAAATTATAGTCATTTACCACAGCATAATGATAACCTTGCAAGAGACCAAGAACCTATTTCCGTAATTGTAGCGGTATTTTGTTCAAAGAAGGCGAAGACAGTAAGTCGCGCAGAAAATTACCCTTGCGGAAGAAAGGAATATAACTTTAACTAGTAGATTAGTCAGACGCTAGCAAGGATACCTGAACCAAACCAAATATGGAAGGGCAGAATGCAGTGAAAATTGAAGCTTAGCCGCTACCATGGTGGAGCTTGGTTGTAGGGTAGCGCTGACAGGAATGAATGGCGAACAAAAGGGTGAGCACGCTGCTATATAGCATTTAGAATTGAAGACCAACAGAAGACAAGTGGCCAACTGAAGACAAGTGGCTACGGCCATGCAAAATTCGTGTTGTGGAAGTTGGCAATTAAAGTTTGGATAAAATAACTTGCAGTTTCAACCAGCTTACTTTGGATAAAATAACTTGCAGGTTCAACCAACCTACTTAGGATAAGATAATATTACAAACTTTGCCTCCACAGCCTACTTAGGATAAGATGATATTGCGGCAATTTTTTTGCATCGAACTACGTGAAGGCTGCAATAAGGCCTCAATTATTTTGCAAACCAAAAACTTTGCTTAAAATTTTTTTGAATGAAATTGGGAGCATTAAACTTAGGTTAACATGCCAAATAACTGGAAAAAAAACTGGTCAAAATATAAACTAATGCTCGGTCAACGATCTATCGATCGCTAATAGTCCCAGACAAGGACTAATAAGACAATTGTTTTCTATTGAATTTTTATAGCTTAAACAATTCTTTTTGGCCCCTTTAGTCATATCCACTCATCCACTCCTAAAGTTATAGCATGAGTTCTCACTACCTTTTGTTTCCTTCACAAACACCCCTATGCTCATTCTAAGTCTTCTTTTTCACCTTCGACCTCTCTACCCTCAACTTTCGTTCCAGTAATCATTATCTCCTTTTTCCTTCCACATAATTGTCCCATTTGTAAACTTTATAATCATGCCACACCACCAAACTTTGTACACTTGGAAATTCACCAGTTAGAAGTTATGGCTGAAATAGGGTAGCACTCTGATTATAAAATACTTGAATTTGTAGTTGACTGTCTACGTACTCTCAGGCATACCGAAGGCTAAGTCACAGGATTCACTAGACGTAAACCGTTTGCAATTCGGTGAACCAAATAAATAAATAAATAAATAAATAATATATAATATATATATATAATATATATTAATTTCATTGAGGTTCGATGAATCTTAAAGCTAAACTCAAACCCGGTCTAAATCGAATTAGAACTCAAACCTGAAGCTAAACTGAACCGAATATAAATAAACCAGAACACAAAGGAAAACTCGAATTTCAAGAAAGAATTGATCAGGCTGGGGAAGGTTCATAGATGATCTATGGTTCTTTATGGCATGAAATCACTTTTCATTTCTCGGGCCTCACATCGTATTCACATGATTCATCCATGGTGTGGTTTGGATCCATTTTTCCCTATGTTTTCACAATTATAGTTGACATTGCGGAACTCAGACCTATGGATTTCTTGATTTACTCATAACATAAGATAACGTGAGGCTTTATTAGAAAAGATGGTAAATACTCGATGCCCACTATAATTTCCTGTGCTTTTCTTGTCTATTTCATGGAAACTTGCAAGATGATTGTTGTGCTAGAAGTTCTATTCTCAATTAGCATCTGTTTGCCTTAATAATATTGGTATAGTTCCAAATTAGAAATCAAGCAACCTATGCTCTATCTTGTTCACTAATCTTTCTCGATATTGTGGATTATTTAGATTAGGACATTATTAGGACATTGTTAGTAATTTTTAGTCTTCCAGTATTTCTAGTTATGGAGAAATTACTCGTACATAATTGTCCCCCTGTATTTTCCGATTGTATAAATAATTCACTTTTTATCAATAATATCATGCAAAATTCATCAGTTTACTCATGTATTTTTTCTAGGCCTATCAATGAACTTATAAACTCCATGTTTTCATTTTCTAAGTTTGTTTTGGTTGAGGAGACAATCGTTTGAAGCTTGTGGAGGAGAGTTGGAGTATGTGACATTTGAAGGGTCGAAGCCGCATTCATTCAAGGAGTTTGTCTACAACACATAAACCACGTGCACACTATGATGACTAATTGCATTCGAGGGAAAATATTATTGTGGCAGGACAAAGTAAATGTAGTCCGATTAAAATTTGCAGTAGTCTATAACGTGATTTTTTGAAAGCCTTTCCGGCATTTTTCCGGTCAAAATCCGGCAGCAATTCATTGGAATCCCAGGTTTGATAGGTAGTTTCTGCACAATCAATGGCTCCTAGGGGTTTTTCAGGGCGCTGAATCCAAATATACTGTTAAAAAACCATTTTAATTGCTAAAAATCAAGATTTAACCTCATTTCTTCCGCCGGATTCCGTCACCGGAATGTCCAAAAAGTTGCATTATAGACAACTCCTTAAAATTCTGTGTGTATGAGCATCTTGATATGTGTGTAGCGTGACGTGGAGGTCCAATGAGCCTGTCTTTGTATTTTATTATTATTGCAGTCTATCTACAGTCTTACGCCTGGTGTGAGACTAGGATGTAACCCTATGATGCAAGATTACATTTCTGTAGCCGAGGCCCGAGACCACAAATTTGTCTCCCCTATGTTCTTTTATGAAAATAAAATAACTGTCTATTCCAAGTTGATTGGTCCCGATTGCTATGATGATCGTCCTTGCATCTACGCTTGGTTTCACTTTTGAATTTGATTGTGGTGGGAAGAAAAAAAAGTACATAATTTTATTTATTATTGTTGAATGCATTACAAACTCAATTGATAGAGTTGTTTTCAAGCTTTCTAAGATTTGGATAAAAGTTTTTTTTTAATTGATTCTATCCGGATAAAATTGGATTTTTGACTATCATTTTTATTTGCAAACATGGATTCAATGGTATCATCAGCTTGTCTTGTCTTCAATGGAAAGGAAAAACTTGGATTCAATGGTATCATCAGCTGGTCTTGTCTTCAATGGAAAGGAAAACTATCAAGAATGGTTCAAAAAGTTTAAAATATATTTATTTCTAATGACCAATGGGAAGCTATTTGTGAAGGAAATGGTGATAATGAAAAGGAAAAACAACTATTAATTTGGCAAAGATAAAAATGCTTATGCTTTGATTTGGCAAAGATAAAAATGCTTATGCTTTGATTTTTTGTTTTTTTGTTATATTGTTGCACATTGTAATTTCAAGAAGGTTGGTGTATTTAGTACTTCAATTTCTTAGTGTGGATCTTAGAAACTTATGTCACTTGTCCTATGACCTTTAGGAAAGATTTGTTTGAAAACTTTAGTGATCACATTGATGGAGTAGTTAAATTTTCTAGTAAATCTCAAATTAAACCTTCAGGTACCATATCTATTTGATTAAAGAAACCATGACTTGCAGATTATATTCTACATGATGTTATTTATATTCCACAATTTCAAAGAAATTTATTGTTTCTTAATGCAGATCAGACAATAGGGGAATTCAATATATATATATATGATGGTATAATAGAGATTAGAAGAGCATCTGATAATGAAAATATTATGAATGGTGTGGAAGAAGAAAAAAACTTAAAATTGAAAGGTATGCCGTGCATTGAATACTACTCAATCTATTTAGGAAAAGGATGCTGTGTCTTCCAATTTATTTTGATATGCTCATTTTTGTCCTATCAAATATGGCAGTATAAGAATTAAGAGACAAGGAGGAATTAAAGGGATTCCAACAATTCCAAGAAAAAGTACTTCATGTAATGCTTGTATTTTTTGGGAAGAACAATAAACAATGTTTTCAAATTTCTACTTCTAGAGCTTTAAGAAAATTAGGTCTCATACATTCATATTTATGTGGACGTATGCTTGTTGCAACCACTAATGGTAATCAATCTATGCTTACATTTATTGATCATTATTAGGGGATGTGTTGGGTTTATCTCTTGAAATGATAATCACATTTTTTTGATGTGTTTAAAAAAATCCATCTCTTGATAACAAATGAAACTCAACTTAATATAGGCACTCTAAGATCTGATAATGGTGGAGATTATACTTCACATGATTTTGAAAATTATTCACAAGAGAACTGAATCAAACACCAAACAATAATTCCTTAAAATCCACAACAAAAATGGTGTTGCAGAAAGAATGAATAGAACATTGCTTAATATGATTAGATCAATGTTGTTCTTTAATAATTTAAAGTTAAAATTTTAAGCAGAAGTAGTTCTTTGTGAAAATTATATTAGAAATCTTTGTCATTCTCCTATCATTAATATCATTAATAGTAAAACTACTTATGTAATGTGGTATAATCATATTGTTATTGTTCAACATTTCAAAATTTTTAGTTCTTAATGTTAGGCTTAGAAGAAGAAAAGAAACAACTTGAGGGAAAGAAGAAAAAAATGTATATTTTTTGGATATTCTTTACACTTCTAAAGCATATAGGTTATATGATGATGAAAACAAGAAATTTATTTTATCAAGAGATGTAGTTTTGTTTGAATTAGATAAAGATACATCCATTTTTGAAAGAAAAATAAATCATTTAGATAATCTTATATCTAAGAAATTTTATCCACATCCTTAAGGAGGGATTCCCATTCTAGGTCAGTAAGTGGATTTCCCCTCAATAAATTTGTTTGACAATGATAATGATGATTCTAGTCTAGAAAAGTTGGATGATAGAGAGTACTTGTGATCTAGAAGAATGAACTCAACCAGATGAGAAACCACCCTTACAAGATGAGAAACCACTATGAGGATCAACTCATATAAGAACATTTCCAAGAAAATATAATGATTATGAATATAATTTCTCTGTTGATAGTGAGCCAAATTGTTTTGAAGAAGTTCTTAGTTGTAATGAATGGGAAAATGCAATGCAAAGGGAATATAGTGCACTCATTAAAATGGGACTTCGTGGTTGGTGGATCCTCCTAGTGGCATCAAACTCATTGGTTCCAATTGGGTTTATAAAATTAAATATAAAGCTAATGTTTCACTTGATAATAACAAGGTAAGGCTTGTAGGAAAGGGGTATTCACAAAAAAAGGGTGTTAACTATATAAAGATATTTTCTCTTATAACTAAATGGGGCACTATTATAACATTGCTTGCTATTGAAGCACAAAAAGGACACAAAATTCATCATATTGATGTAAAAACTGAATTCGTAAATGGATATTTGAGGGAAGATGTTTATATGTTTCAACCATGGTTTTTGTATTAAAGTTAAATAACAAAAGATATTCAAACTCAAGTATTCATTCACTAGTACAAAATGACTAACTAGCTACTAAAAAAACTACTAAAATTTGCATCTAAACAACCATTTTCCAGCTCGTCATCAATAGTGGCTAATTTTATGTCGTGGCCAACTTTTAGTTATATTTAGCTTAGACATTAATTGGTTGTCTCAATTTTATCATCAAGTAGTATATTTAGTCATAAATTTGATCATTAACTTAGCAATTGGTTTAGCCATTAATGTCCATAATTATTGACCAAATACACATCAAAATATGCTACTACATGATCACCTCAAAAAACCAGTTAATGACCAAAGCAATATGACGAAAATGTTGGTCGCATAATGCGATACCTTAAATTAGATACTAATCATCATATATACTGAAATTTTAGTCATTGTTTGAAACCAATTAATCATCGAAGAAATATTACTAAATTTTGGTTATGTTATAAGATACTGTAAATTATCTATTAATACTCATATATATATAACATTTAGTTATGATTTGTAGTCACAAATTTTTCATTTACAATAGTCGTCTTTCTTTTTTTGGTAGTTTCATATTTATTATATAAATGACAGATTTAGTAGTTTATATTCATTTCATTTACTTTCATTTTATAATCATTATAAATGAATAATTTAGTTATTGCATATCATTTTATTAGTGTTCATCATTAATCAGTATAAACTACTGATTTGGTCATTTTAGATTGATTTTATGTATTCATTATTAGAATGATTTTGTGACTAAATTAAAAAAATGCAATACAATGTACACGTTTATCTAATATGAAAACAAAAGGTTACATATGTTAATTACATTACTCAATAATATCAAGTACAACTATAAACAATTTCAACCACATAAATTATATTATATGAAATGTCAAGCATTACAATATGAGTTTCCAACTTATTATTGGTTGGATTACAATTTATACATGAAATATTGTTTCATCACGTCAAAACATTATGATTGTGTTACCAAGGCATTGCATGTGAATTCAACAACTCTAAAGACTTCACCATCATTATGTATGTTTGTGTCAAATGAAGGATATTGTCTTTAAGGGTATCACCAGACTCATTCTCTTCTCTATCTCTTTCTCCATTTTTCGCTCCAGTGTTATCATTCTCCTATGTCTTCAATTCCTACTTCTTGCCATCAATATCGAGTTCTTCTTCTGAAAATGAATGAATACACAATAGAAAGTAAAAGACATAAAAGATTATGAACACTAGAATATAAACTAAAGTAGACTATAAATGATTTATGTGATGCATACTTGAACATGAACAACATCAATGTCATTTCTCATGAGAAAAGCAAGAAATTCAAACATGTTTTCTCCCATTGAGTGATAGTGGCCACTATGTGACTAGATGACATATATATAAAAAAAGGAAAATGAAACTCACCATATAAAAGAACACATTACTAACATCATATATATATATAGATATAAAGATTGCATCATGAAGAAAAATATCAACATAAAACAAAAATAATTTGGAAAGATTGTCTATCAACAAATGGGGTACTATGCTTACTAGGAAGCTTAAAAGTAAAAAATGGACATGTCCAAAGTGATGCCCATCAAAATTTGAAAATGACAAGAACCTAGATATCTAGAAAGTTGCTTATTAACAATTGAAAGGATATGAGAAAGTAGGTGAACCCAACAAAAAATAACACAATTGTAGTTAGTTATATTAGTCTTTTGTAAGAAAAATAGCCTTGTAAAAGACAAGATCAAATAATACACAATTGAAGTTTTTAATATTTACCTCTTTCAAGGAAAATAGTTTTGTAAAGGACGAGATCAATAAATACTAGAAATTCAAACTTAAAATTTCAATAACTATCTATTTACATATAGCCATGTCCATGTCACTCATTCTAAGAAAATTCCATTGGACAGATAATAGCCAACGACATTTTCAGTCAAATATCCCTAACCTAGTGTGAATGAGAAATGAGTGCAATCTTATATCATATCAATCATATTTTACTACAAAGAAGCAATATATTTTTTAATAATTAAAATAACATTAGCTTGGGATGGGAATATAGTGTGTAATGACAGATGCAACAAAGGGAGAGGAAGAGGCAAATTGTGGTAACTTTTCTATAACAAATTAGTATAGGTTGAAGGTTTCATTGCCAATTTAGAGGCATCTATCAAGAAACATGTGCCATAGGTAGTTTATAAAGGGGCACTAAGATTTTTATCAAGTAAATTAAAAAAAATTGCAAATAAAAATTTCTTGGATACAAAATATTAAAAAAATAAGAGAATGAGAGAAGGCAACAACACTAGAGAAATTTTAATAATATGGCAACCAAACTACCATGGGAAACCTAAGTGAAACATAAATTCATGAAACACTACGAAATTGATAGAACATTGTGAATAGATGTCAATAAAACTAGCATGTCTCAAATGCGGGTAACATTCCCAAGCGTTGCAAGAATGAAAACCATTGACTTCATAAATTTAACATGGTTGTACTATTGTAAGTGTCTCGCTATATTTTCTCAAAAAGTTTTTTGATATCTGGAATTTTTCTATATTTTCTTAGTGTTTGGATATTTTCTTTTAAATATAGGCGAATAAAATTAGCGTCTCTCAAATGCAGCCGATATTCCCTACAGTTGGTCAAATCAAAACGAGTCACTTCATAAATTTGAAGTAATTGTAGCATGTAAATTTATTCTTGTATTTTCTCCAAAATAGTTTTGATATCTACTTTTGGCGTTGTAATGGGATGGTGGGCCTTGTAACTTGTATGTATGCATGGAGATTCTCTCACATGTATATGTGTGAGAGAGAATATAGATAAGAAATGTATAGAAAAGATTTATGTAATCAAGTGAGGTCAATCGAATGTTGTAGGATGTGATCATTACAATAATATTTCAATTTGCAGTAATTCCATGTTTTATACTATGGGTAAGAGGCACTCAAAGATAGAAAAGTAGTTACAAATGGAAGGAACATCACACCTCACTATCCCTATCCCATGAGCTCTTAAATATGATTTATTCATTGTTTAATGTGTAATATAGAAAAGCAACATCATAGCTCATTTGTTAAGATAATGATAGGCACGCAATCTTGTGGCAAGGATGAGCATCAATATTCTTGTATACAAAAGGGTGTAACCATCAAATATTCAAGAAGAATGATGCTAATATTTTAGTTAGATCAATAATGGAAAATTTAGATGGAATTGACCTATTGAATGGGTTTTTAAATTGTCATTTCTGAATTTTTTGCAACTCTTCCTATTGGGAAATATATGCTAGGAAGTATGTCATATCTGTGACCTTACTTCTCTAGGGATTAGTGTCAAACCTGAAGCAAGTCATAGGTGTTGGGTAGCAAAGGCTTCGCGTAACAGTTTTAGCACTTAAATCCCATAAGTTAGGGTAATGAGATTGTAAAAAGTTTCCCGAATTGCATGGAGAACGAAATGTAATAGGTCAAGTCAAAGGTTTGTTCGCCCAAAAATAATGTAAAGTAATAGGAAGTGAATCGACTTGCTCATGGTCCGCAGACCATCGGAATGTATAAATAGAGCAAGGCTCTAAGGATAGAGGTAGCTTCAGGGAGATCTGATGTGTTATGGGCTTGTGAAAGCAGTATTCGCTCTGAGTCTGTAAGTGTGAGTTGTGAGGGTTAGTAGTTAGATAGAGGCTCAAAAGATATGTACGCAAAGGCTTGGTAGAGTCCATAGCTGTGTGTGTCAACCACTACAGCTATGTGCATAGGGTAGGAAGTGGATTGTACTGAAACAAAGATATTAATAAAGATAAGTTGGTTATGAAGTAATGTGTTGGTTCTGGAATATTGTGGAATTGTTTATATTCTGGTTTATACATCATTTTTATGAGTTTATTACTCTCTTTAAGAATTATGATTGCACGCATTGGGTTTTATTGTTAAATGTTTGCTTAAAGACTGTAAGAAGGAGATCATGTCTATAATAAACTCATTAATAAGAAATCGCATCGGCATGGATCTGTCTGGAAACCAGATAGAAGTACAGAGTGGCACGAGAGTGAAACACAACTCGCGACCCCTCCAGACCACACCAAGACATCCCAAGCATGTGGAAACCTGGTTCCAGCACCCTCCCTTACTACCTCAGGTGAGGCTTCAGTCTGCAATCTGCGGACTATAGTCGAAAGGGCTATTAGTGCAGGATTCGTTTGGCTAAAACACTTCTGAACTGGGTCAGGCCCCAACAAGCCAACAAATGGTTTCATTGCGGGGACTGGGATCTGCATAAGAGATGTATGATGTTAGAATTTTGGAACCATACGAAGAAATATATTGAATATTGGTTGGATTAGAAGCAATACGAGATCGTAGTTGGCCTTAGAACACCTTTGCGCAAACCATAAGTTTAACATGGCAGGCACGATCAAGTTGCCTATATTTAAAGGAGTAGGAAGTGAAGATCTAGAATAATTTTGGTTTGTTGTAAGGGAAATGTGGGAAGCGCACGGAGTTATGGATGATAAAATTAGAAAGGCTACCTTGGTGAGTGGGCTTCAGGATCGCGCACTGACTTGGTATATCAAGCACTCTAGCGATCATCCAAATGTAGGAATAGCAGAGGTCTGGGATGCATTGAACAAAGAGTTTAGTTGGTAGAAATCAGAGACACAATCGATCATCTGATTCAAGGGCATCATGATGCCGCTAGAGGAAAGCCCTTCGGATTTGGATCAGAGATTGAAATGTATGATCCAAGAGGATAACATGATGTTAACGGATGGGTAGCACCACACATGGTTTGTGAAGTATTTGGCACCTCATCTCCAGATGGCACTACCACAACAGAAGACCTCAACCCAAGCTGAGCATTAGAGATAGCAATTAGGTTGCATGAAACTCAAGTACAGGATCCGGGGTTGGGATTTCAGTAAATCCACAAACAACTACAAAACCTATGGTTATAGATGCAAAGTTTTAAGCAAGATAGGGTACCTTGACTGTATATGTGTGAAGAAGTGTGGTGTATCAAATACAAGGGCGAAGGTCACAACAAGGATCATTGTCCGGTATTTTCAAACTATTTGGCAACAGGGGGACTAATGTCATTGCGACCAAAGGCACAGGTAGGGCCTAGCATGGTGCCCTTGCTCTGGCGCGTAATCTATTAGGTGGGAGGAAAGAACAACACAGACAACTTTCACCTACTGCAAAAGTTTACACAGACCCTCCAACAACTATTTTGCAATTTTTGCAGATCAGTAGGCCATGATAAGCGAGACTGTCGTAGTAATGAATTGTTGATGGATTGAACACCTTCCTATAGGATACAGACTGAGGCGCGAGGTCAGGATCCAAGCACAGTGATAGAACATGGTGGGTTCAAGGGTTGAGGATGAGGACACAGAGGAATGGGGCCAGGAAGGGGCCGCAGTGAGCTAATTTGTTATAACTGTGCAGGACCAAGGCACTACATGAATATTCTACCAACCCAACCAGAATATCAGGCTGCTACTATGAGCAGTTCGATCATGAAATGATAGATAGTCCCACACTTATAGCACAGATAAGTGAGAGAAGGGCAGCACAGCCTACGACGACGTAGTATGTCCAAATGATGAGGTCAGAACCATGCGAGGAAGACCCCAATGTGAACATGATGCTCAAAAGTGGCATGGCTATAGGGGAAGATAAGGGGAAATTAACTAAGGTAGGCCCAGGGGTTCGCAAAACCCCTACAAAGCAGCACGAGTTCGACTTGGAACGCGTGAAGAAGGCATTTATGGAAGCTAAGAAGAGCTTCAAGGAAGTCTCTACCTTAGGTAGCTAGGATCAACCTGATCCAGAAATGGATCCTTCGATGCTAAGTACCTTTTTAGAGACATGTATGAAGCTGCTATGCAACAATAAGGTAGTTAATGGATTACAAGAGCTGATAACTATGTGCACAGGGCCAGGTGAACCTCGCGTGGTCTAGAAATTAAGAAAACATGCTTTGCACAATGGATGGGAAATGTGATTAATGGTGCAGATGGGTGAATATGAGATGGATCAGATAATTCTGGACTTAGGCTCGGATGCAAACGTGCTACCTAAGAAGACATGGGAATACATGGGCAGGCCCACATTATAGTGGTCTCCTATTCAATTATGGATCGAGAACCAACAAAAGATCTTGCCCATGAGGAGATTGCAAAGAGTCACATTAGGTATAGAAGTCGCAAGCACACAAACAGACTTTGAGGTAATAGAAATTATGGACGACAGTAACCCTTACCCCGCATTATTAGGGATAGGTTGGGCCATGGATATGAATGGAGTCATTAATCTAAAGAAATGGAAGATGATATTTGAGAAGAATTCCCTACCCATAGTCGTTCCGCTAGACCTGGCAGAAGGAGTACGCTACACTAAACTTGTACACAACAATGAAATTGATGAGGAATTGGATCATATCTACAAGGTAACTGCAGGAGATTAGGATTGGGTAAATCCAACTGTAGAAGGAAGGATATTGAGAGAATGGGCAGAGGCCTACAATTTAGATTCAGATGAAGAAGACAAGTGATGGCATAATCGATTGAACAGAGTAACCACATTAAACTGCAACATGCTGACCAGGTCGTTGTATTGTGTAAAAGCTCAGGATCGAGAATTGTCAATGTATGATGGGCTGACAGTGGTAGATGAATTCCTGACCAAGTTTGAGAGCACGGTACTAGAGCACTAGTGGTTCGATGCATTAAGATGGGCATTGCGCGTGAGAGCTACGTGTTGGTGGGGAGCACATGAAGGAACCTTTGAAGACTAGGACAGATGTAGGTGGATGATGCAAATAAGGTTTGGGTAGCTGGAACTATGAATAACAGAGAAATATGATGGACGTGATGACCCATGCATGCACCTCACCAGATGGACCCAGGCCTATGGAGAAGAACCCTAGACGGAGTGGGTACACTTATTTTATCATACCCTAGATGTCATTCCAAGGAACTAGCATATTGAAATAGAACTCCACCATGGTATAGGCGAATGGGATATCTTGTGTGAGGAGTTGTTATTAACATTATTATTTGAGGACCAATGGATGGATACTATTCACGATGCATTGCAAGTCATGAAGGTCACCATTTTCAAATTACGTTTGGAACTAGAAGAAATAGTGCAGCCAGATTGGTTGCATCAGTTGACCCAGGCCCTAGAATGTTATAATTTGTAGGTAGAAGATGAGGAGGACGACTACAAAAACATCAATATTCTGGAAACAGAGGGGAGTTGTGAGGTTCACAGACTAGCAATTGAGGACCCCAACATCACCATGCCACTGAAGATGAAACAAGTGAACATTGGTACAAAGGAGAAGGCGAAGTATGCAATGCTTGGGAACTATTGGGACAATGCTACGGTGGATAAGGTTGTCATGTTACTTCGCGAATATCAAGACTTATTCTTGACCAAAATCATAGAGTTAAAAGGGATCCTTGGCAACCTAGGAATGATGAAGATAAATCTGAATCCAGATGTAAAGCCAATCAAGTAGTGTCCTTATCAGTTGAATCCAAAATAGAAAGCAAAAGTCCGTGAAGAATTCGATAAAATGCTTGCAACAAGAATAATTGAACCAATGGAGGAATTCGACTCGGTAAGTCCTATGTTTGTATAGGATAAAAAATAGAAGGGAGGAATTTGCATCTATGTGGATCTCAGGAAGATCAACAATGCATGTGTTCACGATCCATTCCAATGCCATTTACAAATGAAGTACTAGAAAATGTTGGTGAACACGAAGCCTACTCCTTCATGGACGGTTTCTCGGGTTACCACCAGATCAATATTGCGTTGAAAGATAGAAGTAAAGAAACTTTCACAACCGAATGGGATTGTTTTCAGTACACTATGATGCCCTTTGGACTATAGAATGCATCGATGATATTCTCACGCGTCGTGATAGTTGCATTGAAGGAATTTGTACATAATTTTTTGGAGGTACATAAGTCAAGAAACATATCACAAGATTACAGTTAATGCTGTGTACATGCCGATGGCACCAAATTGCACTAAATATAAAGAAGTGTACTTTCCTCATCCCCTTTAGGAACTTTCTCGGCCATGTGGTCTGCAAGCAAGGGCTGATGGTGGACCCGCTGGAGATTGCTATCATACTCAATCTGCAAGTGCCACGAAGTGTCAAACAACTGTGCTCCATCCTGGGACACATTGGTTATTATCGAAAGTTCATTAAACGCTATGCACAGATCACGACACCAAGGGAATAGTTGTTGAAAAATGACGTTACTTATTATTGGAATGAGGAATGTAATAAAATCTTAGAGACCCTGAAGGAAAAGATGGTAGCAACTCCCATTCTAGTCTTTCCAAAATGGGACATTGAATTTCACATACATGTTAACACGTCATGTATCGCCTAAGAGCGGTACTCACATAGGAAGGAGGAGAAGGAATTGATCACTCGATCACTTTTGCACGTCAACGATTTTCCAAAGCTGAAAAGAACTACTCCACTACCGATCATGAGTAGTTGGCGATGGTATATGCGCTCGAGAAATACTGCCACTATCTACTCGGTGGACACTTTAAGATGTATACTGATCATTCTGCCTTAAAATACTTAGTGAATAAGCCTGTGTTGGGGGCGCGCATTTTTGCAGAAGGTTGTTATTGTTTCAAGAACATGATTTCGAAGTCATCGTAAAGTTAAGACGTCTAAATGCAGGCCCGGATAACCTGTCTCGAATTGAGAACGGTGAAGAGCCCACAAACTTAGAAGAAGGACTACCTGATGCACAACTTTATGTAGCGCACATCACGGATGGCCACTTTGAGGATATAATCCACTTCTTAACCACAGGGACCACACTGCAGGGGTATTTAGTTTAGCAGAAGAAAGAATTGGTGATACGCGCAAAAGATTTTACTGTTATTGAGGGCACCTCTACAAAATGGGAAATGATGAAATATTATGAAGATATGTACCTAAATTTGAGCGAGGACAAATCCTTGCCGAAGCACATGGGGGGGTTGCAAGAGGACATTATGAAAGATATGCCACAACACAGAAGATTCTTCATGCTGGACTATGGTGGCCAAATCTACATCAAGACTCAAAAGTGTATTGTCGAGCCTGCAGCATATGTCAATGGACTGGGAAACCATTGCGGAGGGATGAAATGCCGCTCAAGCCACAGACGACACTGAAACCATTTGAAAAATGGGTGATCAACCTTGTGGTGCCTATCACACCTCAAGGAAAGATGGGTGCGTCCTATATCATCACTATGATAGAAAACTTGACCCGAAGGGTGGAAGCACAGCTAGTTAAGGACTGCACAGCCGCTAGAGCTGTGAATTTTTTGTTCGAGAATGTGGTGACATGGTTTAGATGTCCAAAAATTCTAATGAGTGACTGTGGAACGCACTTCCCGAATGAGATTATTAGCGCACTCACTAAGGAATTCCAGATATATCATCAACAAAGTATGTTGTACCATCCGCAAGTGAATGGGACTGTCGAAGCCTTCAACAAGATTTTGGAGACTGCGTTAACCAAGGTACCTAATGTGCAATGAAACGATTGGGATTTGTGCATACCTTTTGTGCTATGGGCATACCGAATGACGTGCAAGAAATTGACGGGCCAGACGCCCTTCTAGTTAGTCTATGGCATGGAAGCCATCATGCCAATGGAGTGTATTGTACCTAGTTTACGAATAGCAGTGATGACAGGCATGGAAGACCGTAGGGCTTTTGAAGAGAGGCTCGTGCAATTGGAAGAACTTGAGGAGGAACGGTTTTTGGTAGGATTCCATCAGCAGGCATAGAAGCAATGGGAAAAAGCTTGACATGATCATCATATCAAGTTGCGCAGATTCAAAGAAAATGATCTAGTATTACTATATGACAACAAGTTCAAGAAATTCCCTAGAAAGATCTGAATGCATTGGTTGGGACCCTATGTAGTCAAAGAAGTGACAGATGGAGGCACGGTCTAGCTTAACAAGCTTAATGGAGAACCCTTCCTAGGCAGAGTAAATGGTAGTCACCTAAAGCTCTACACAGGTGGGCTGATGGCCTGACTAACCGACCAAAGTACAGACTCACCAATCTAGATAATTGAAAGAGAGCATGGGATGATAAAGCAATTTGTGAGGGAGTTGTGTGACAACAAGGGTGTGTGTAGAATCGGTAGGTGACAAGGGTCGTGGCTGCACAGAAGGGGCTACGCTGTTGTGTGGATACACATGGAGGTGACAGTTGCTGTCATTGTTCATGATAAGATATCTGAGCTAAGGTGAAAATGAGCTGGTGGCGGGCAATTAAGATAGAAGGTACAAGCCAGAATCAGAACAATTTACCGTAGGTTTAACGTTAAAGTGCCAAAAAAGAAGGGAATGACTGAATTTGAATCTCAGCATGCCTATAAATCGCAGGGGGGCATCCATCGCACGATTTGTGGTATCGAGGAAAGTGAGATATTGTGCATTCACACTAGTATGGAACTATTGATCATTGTTGCTAAAAGAGGAAGCTCCAGGGTTGTAATATGGCCACTGGAGATGCAGGAACTTCTGGATAGTGTGGTGTAGATGGTTGCGGATGTTGTGGTGAGTTCAACACCAATGCTAGGGGATGTACCATAAATTCTTATCCACAAAGCAGAACTCGCCCAAATGCTGCTACCTAAACTACGGGTTGACTGGCGACCCATGAACGATAACGAAAAAATCATGAATAGTGAGACAAATGAAGGAATTGCAGTTAACAGTTTGTCTATAATGCACCTTGAAGATTGGGATGTCGCAAACAACAGCATCTCTCTTGCAAAAATGCAACACAAGCTATACTGGAGAGTACATACAACAGACTAGAAAGTGGAAAGTTGTTGCATTGGCACAAAGAGTTCCCACATGCGGCACCCTAGCTTGGGCTAAAATCCTATGAAGGGGTGCTTTGTGTTAACCAAGTAGACTAGAATGAGAATCATTGGTTGCATGAATTAGTAGAGGCAATGGAGCAGGAGCTTGAGGAAGAGTTACAGGAGACAAGGAAGGAGCAGCATAACATAGTGCATCACTCACAGGGATGGTGGACTGTGAACCATTAGCAACGCGTATTGCCGCACCGACAAGTGACTCGGGACGAGTCACAATGATTGTGTTGGGGGACCGTTGGGTAGTGGAGGCCCCACGAAATGGTTTTAGGGATTAAAGCCCATAAGTTAGGGTAATGATATTGTAAATCGTTTTGTGAAGCGTGCAAAACATGAAATGTAATAGGTCGAGCCAAAGGGTTGTTTGCCCAAAAATAATATAAAATAATAGGAAGTGAGTCGGCCTTCTCATGGTCCGCAGACCATGGGAATGTATAAATAGAGTGAGGCTCTAAGGATAGAGGTAGCTTTAGGGAGATCCAATGTGTTATGGGTTTGTCAAAGCAGTATTCACTCTGAGTCTATAAGTACGAGTCGCGAGGGTTAATAGTTAGATAGAGGCTCCGCAGTTGTGTGCGCGGAGGCCTGGTAGAGTCTGTAGCTATGTGTGTGGACCCATATAGCTATGTGCACAGGGTAGAAAGTGGATTGTACTAAAACAAAGATATTAATAAAGATAAGTTGGTTCTAAGATATTGGGTCAGTTCTGGAATATTGTGGATCTATTTATATTCTGGCTCATGCATCAATTTATGTGTTTTTGACTGTCTTTAAGAATTATGATTGTGCACATTGTGTTTTATTGTTAAATGATTGCTTAAATAATGTAAGAAGGAGATGATGTCTGTAATAAACTCATTAATAAGAAATCATATCGTCGCAGATCTGCGTGGTAGCCAAACTAAAGTACAGAGTGGCGCGAGGGTACAACATGGCTCGCGACCCCTCTAGACCACATCAAGACATCCTAAGGGTGCTAAAACATGGTTCCAACACCCTCCCCTACTACCTCAGGTTAGAATTCAGTCCACGCTCTGCAGACTACTTTTGAAAGGGTCAGAAGTGCGGGATTTGTTTGGCTAAAACACTTCCAAACCTGGGTCATGCCCCAACAAGCCAACAATAGGGAAATGACAACTATGTATTTTAATAGGTTGAAGATAAAGCATAAGACATAAGGAAACTCATCAATATCCATTCCTCCATCTCCAGAATGACAAGCCAGTTGATCTTACAAGAGAATACTTAATGCTTGGTACACATAGAGATGTTAGAAACAATAAAATTACAAAAAATCCAAATTGATAATCTACATAAATATCTGATATTAGATCATTATGACAAAATATTGCGCCTTATTGAAAATTCTTTCACAAGGGTATAACAAAATGTAACATGTGAATGCTACCACTATCACATAAGTAATCACTTCCTCTTTTTAGTGAAATATAAATCGAACAAGGGAGGCTTCCCTAGGAGCCTCAAGGAAACATTAGGCAAGAAAAAATCATGTCTAGGGCCTTCTACACTAACAACTTATTACTCCCACTAAACTATAACATTCAAGGCAAGGAATCAAATGGTTTGTGAGAGGATTCCACATATTTTAGCATATGAACCTTCAAAGACAATTTTGGGATGTTTACGAAATTAACATAAGTCAAAGAGTAAACCAAAATAACTACAAATGAAGAAAAATCTATGGTTGTTGCAAAAAATTCAATTAAGATAGTATATTTTAGAATGCAAGTTATTACAACAAGAAATAAATTGGCCCTTGAGCTTGAATGCAAATTAAAACTAGGGCTCAAAAGAAAAAAATCACTATATTTCAATTAACAAACAAATTATAAAATTAAAAGGGAATATAAAATCCATAAAATGAAAAATGTTGAGCCCTACAAAGCTTGTGAAATAGATCAACAACATAAGATATAATGAATGAGTCAATTTTTAACCATATAAATTCTCATAAACCCTAGACATATAGCTATTCTATGATTCAAAATAAAATTTTAGTTGTTATAAACCTTAATTTAATCCTAAAATAGAAAATAAAGAGTAAAATTTTAAATTTTATGAAAATTTTGGATTTTATGATTGAAAATTGGGAGAAAGACTAGTAATTACTTATTTTCAGGGCATATGGGGTTAACGAATGACTCCTTTGGGAGAGTAAGATGACCTAGAAAGATATCTAGGGTTGTTCACTACTAACCCAAGAATATCTACTTAGTAACTTACAAAATCTAAGAAATTTAGAGGAAGGTTTCTCCACTAGAAAGCTTCATAGGGTTTTAAAGAAGGTTTTTTCTAAAAAGAAGAAAAGTGAATGCACATTTTTCTCTAGACACACACATTTTGTAAAGAGTAAAATTTTGAATTTTATGATTGTAAACTTTTGAAATTCATCACATAGTTCCCATCCCACTTCCCATCCCACTTTTGGTTGTTCACACTGCCCCTCTATGTTCACATCACAATTCCTAACTCCACTCATAATCATGTTTTATCCTTCCTTATTGACACTACTTGAAAATGTCCTCTCCAACTACGTCATTGTTGCAACATACCACTCTCTCTGTCCCTAAAGATTTGTTTTCTAACAAAAAATTCTTTGTGATTTCCTCACTAAAGTTTGAAATTTTATATTTTGAATCACAATTCATTTGCACACTTGAGGAGCTTTGCACCATCTACATAGGTGAGGAAGCATCACTAGAAGAATTATATTGACTTTTTATTGCATCCAAATCCCCTATGTCTTATTTCTATTGTTATGTTGTTCTAAAAGAATTAGTATCATTGTTATTTGACCAACTACATAAACATTAACCTCATTTATCATTATTCTTTAAATAATTCTCGAAAGAATTTTTCACACACTCACTTTTAACATATGATATATTTTTATTGCCAATATTTTTCTCTATCAAACAATTTTCCTCTTCCTGTCACGTATAATTCTCAGTTATCATCAATTCATGTTATTTGTTTCCTCCACTGCTATTTTTGACATTTTTCTATTCTTAGTTTTTAAGATATAGCAACATACTTTCCAATCCCTCTATTTCAAATGATACATGTTGAATAGTCTTCTCTTTAACAAATATTTTGAAATATTCCAAATTAGAAAGAAGCTCATTTATCTCCGAATTTCAGAGTTCTGATTTCAGTATTTTAGCAATAGATTCCTTTCGTCATTTGGTTTACACTTCACTGTAGGTGCACTTTCAAGAAACAACAAAATATGCATTCATTGTATCCACTAAAAAATTCATAAATACATTGATATATCATAAGGAACCCCATAATTACATGCACCAATGAACTTTCAAGAAATAACAAAATATGCATTCACTGTATCCACTAAAAAATTCATAAATACATTGATATATCATAAGGAAGCCCATAAAATAAATTTTCTCATTGAAATCAAGGCATATAAGGAAATAATAAGTAGCATGGAATTTAACATTAGAATCCAACCATTAAAAGAGAAACATACAATAATTATAATCCATTTGAAATGACCACTTGAGGCTTGCTTTTTGAGGAACGTTGCCCAGAAATGGAAGCACACGTCCACATGAGACGGTCTTATTTCTTGGGACTTATTTCTTCAAATCTGGATTGTAATAATAAGTAGTTCCTTACCGCAGCTATCCCAAGTAACTAAATGACCCACAATCACTTCAACTTGGCTCCAAGAACTTGTGGGAAAGATCAGAAAATAAATATGACCCCCCTAAGAATAATAATCCACCTATAGTAGCACACAGAGTTCAGCCCATGATTGAGATGTAGTCTATGTTGGACAAAGTATTGGACCCACAATGAAACTAGCTTGTGACACTTGTTGCGTGATTGAACTATCTACTAAATGAGGGAAATGGACTGATGGTTCCTTTAGGAAGCCACCGAGAAGGGAATAGCCCCTACAAATTCCATAGTCACCCTCTAATAATAGTGGAACCTCTATTTTTTTCTCAGAACACAACTGCATAATTGCTTCCTCTATGTTTGAACTTCCAGAACAGTAAGGAATTCGATCTGTGGTAAGGAATCTCATTCATTTTGAGTTGTTGCTAACAAATAACTGACCATTGTCATATTCATCTAAAAGTCTTCATTATCTTTGTAAATTTGATTCCCTTAGTTGCATATAGGTACTCTTTTCTGTTTTCTGCCATTTTCTTTTCTTCATTTTTCTCACAACAATTTCATCCCGAATCATATTTTCAATTCCTACTCTACCATTTACAACATCTAGAGCTTCTAGAAACTTTGATTTCTCTTTAAATTTCCATTTTCTCTTTGCTTTCTTTTTCCCTAATTCATTGTCCCTCTATTTACTTTCGCTGCTATCTAAAGTTTCCATGCTCTAAAGTATGCCAAATCCTTGACCTTCCTTCTCTAGGGATCGATGTCAGACCTCAAGCAAGTATGTCAAAATGTAGGCATGCATTATGAGGTCTCCACTCGTTGACGTTCCAAGTAGAATTGAGAGGAGGGTTTTTGTACTCTCCCCAGTCATCGAGTGTCTATCTCAAAGCAATAAGCTTAGCCTTCATTCCTTTGCAGTAGTTGGCATGCATTGTGCAAACATTGTCTAAGTATTGGATTCTTTGGCAGAAGCCACCGAAGCACTAAATGTTAAGGAACATTAAAAATTATACATCTTCGACCAAACCCTCTCATAAATTTGACAATGTTTAAAACTTCTTGCTCGTTTTTTCGAGGGAATAGTCCTCTCAATAAATACCAATATCTGTAAAAGTTGATGGTCCACTCGTTGGAACAAACATACTTGTATCTTCCATTGGGCATATTATGGAAATCAAATGGGCTGCCATTATATTGGTCGGAAGCAATCTAAATATATGCATCTGGGGAGAACCTTGTGAAGGGGTTCTCTAACCACATTATATCAACATCCTACACATACACATATCTTACTATTATTAGGAGAAATTATTAATTCTATGATTGGACTGTTATTATTTATACACATATATAAATCCATCTTAACCTAGAATAATGAAGATTTAATACTACTATAAACAGAGAGATAAAGAAAACTTGAAGGGCCAAACTCAATGTCTTTTGTACACCCACAAACATTAAAGACTATTTCCCCATGTGTAAAAATATTTTATTTGGGTGCTAACTATAGCATCGCATTTAAAGATCCTTAAAGTCTAGAGTTAAGGAAGGCATCTTCGTAGGTTGAATCATCCCAACATAAAATGGCATAGTATATATAATCTAAAATGGGCTCATTTTGTAGGGACTCGACAATTAGACTAAAATATCTCTAGAAATTAAATTCATGTTAAAGTTCAAATAAGTTCCTAAAGCACGTTGGGAAATAGTTTTATTCACAACAAAAATCATCATATTTACACCATCTATTACACCCTTAAGAGTAAATCTCAGTAAACAATAGTAAGACAATGCTATGTTAAATGGACAAGTTGTAATAAAAGCCTATCTTAATTAACACTACTATTTAAAATGACCCTTTAAGGAATTTGTTATTTTTACATTATCACAAAATATCTAAACCCAAGTCTGAGATGCACCTCAAAGTCACAAAGCACAAGGCTGTATACCTTGAGTTATAATATCTAATATTTACAACCTGGAGGTGCATATCAAGACCAAAATTTCATTCTGTGTACCAATGTTGGGTTAGGGTCCATAGGGTTAGTTTTGGCGTTAATTTAACCCAATTTTGTAAAAAATGTAAAGTATCTGTGAAATGCCGATGTAGAGCACAGAGATAGATAGGAGTCAAAGAGGTCTTAGACCCTTGTTTGGGTCAGTTTTAAGATTCTCGCATGGTCTGCAGACCATGGTATTGTATGAAGGAAAGTTATAAATAGTTGAGTGACAATGAGTCTTAGACATAAATTTATATGGATAATTGTGTATGCTAAAGGGTTTTGTTGCTTTGGGTAGGTGCTAAGACAGGAATGCTCTACTTCCTGTACTTAGGTGAGGAAGGGAAGACCCTTGCAAATAGTTTGTAGGATTCTTAGTTAGACTCCGCAGATGAGTGTGTAGACCCTTGCAACTGATTGCGCAGGGTATAAGAGTCTGTAATATGAACATGGAAGATCAATAAAGACTGATTTTGAAGAATTACTGTGCTATTTCTGTAAATTTATTTATGTTATATTATGTCACTTAATGATATAGTTTTATGAAATAATGAATGAGTGTTGGACGAATGTTACAGACATATTTGGGCACTGCAACCCCAATCATATATGTTCATAAACCAAGGGCTTATGAGTCCCTAAAAGTGTTGTTTCATACCCTAAAGGAACAAGGTCAGCTAATAACATCATCTCCCAGAAGTTCTCCATAGAAAATTGCTCAGAACTGGTCAAAACTAGACCATACAGACTACTCAGTGCAAAGGGTGTGATGCATCCCACTTGCCACATGCAAAAAGTGCAATGCATACTAAAAAGCCCTTTTGTAGGGTGCGATGGGCTAGAGTAGACAAATGGCAGAGACAGTTTGCAAGGTGGATGATCATGGAATCTTCCAGAAACTTCTCCTATGACACTTGCCTCTCTGAATTCACTCAGGGATGAGTAACAGATCATGAATCTCCAAGTGGAATCAAGAACTATCAGAGAGAGGACACTAATCAAAATCCCAGAAGCTGACTCACCCCCCTACAATCATCTATATATGGATCCCTCATCCCAGAGATGCAGAGGCTGGAATCTTGTATCTTGTAAGGAAGTGTTGTTGGTTTCCTGGTGGAACGTCATAGTGTTGGGTGATCTAAGATTTTCATGAGGTGAAGAAGGGCTTTCATGCTGGGAGGATGACGTTGGGTTAGATGAATGGGTTGTAATCCTCTCTTCTAATCTTTATATCAACATAGTTATTCAAGTTTTCCTCCACATTCTTGTATGTCTGATGATATATGCATTTGTGTGGTAAATATATATCTGGTCCTATATTGTTTATAATTGTAGATCTCTGCACTTTGAAGGTATTATGTTTCTTTGACTTTACAGGTACCCTTTGAAGTGGAGTAATCAAGGAAGGAATGGCAAAGATCTGTCAGAGGGGAGAAGGAACAAGCAAAGAACCGAGCGAAAGATTGAGGATGGTATTCTTTGCTCCTCTCCTATCTACTTCTCGTAAAGGAAAATGAAAATAACTTTAATCTGTTTGTTTCTAAGGTAGCTACCCGTCTTAGTGGTACTAGCAGCTTTGCATAGGCACTAGATTTCCCAATAACAAAATGGTGACTCCACTGGGGAGCGAATAGCTTGTTTGCTTGTCTACATTTGTTTGCTTTATAAACAACAGATGGAGCCTGAAGTCAAGCTAGCTAGCCATCGAGCTACATTTGCTATGCAAGTGTAAAGAAGATCAATGTTGCTTCAGTCTATCTCCAGGTTTTGTTTATAAACTGAATAGTTGATTTGCAAACATTCTAATTGCCCTGGTGGTGGCTCAAGTAGCGTCATTAGATCAACCCCTGTGATTTGTATTTACTGACTATCATTAGCTCGGCCTAAATCCCTGAATTGAGCTGCAAACTGTGACCAAGAACCAAGTTGAAGTCTCGTCCCTGGACCATCGCACTTTCTCCTCTTGGGAATCTAGATGTATCACACCTCCTGTGTGCAGTAGGTGAGATGCATCGCTCTTTCCCTATGTTACAGGTGTGATGATCAAATAAGACTTCTTTTGCTTCCAGATTTTGGTTTTTTGTTCACTCTTTTTAGCTTTATTCATGAGTTTTGTTGTTTGTGATCAGTATGCCACTGTGGAAACTCCCTGCCTTTGCATGATTCAGCCTCCATTGTACAAATAACTGTAAATATTTTTATCTATTGTTCACCATTTACAGTCCTCCTTTACAAAGAAGTAGTGTAATCAAATTGTCATCTTTTGATTTGGAAGTGTTGCAAGTGTCATTTTCAGTCAAAGAAAATAATCCTACTATTCTTGATGGTCTATTACACTGTTACTCTTGTATTTGATTTTAATTAATAGCTTTTCAAGTGTCAAAAGCAATTTTCAATTCAAAATCACAAAGTGTTGTCATTATCTTCCTTTTGTCTTTTGAGGAGAAAATCGTTAGTACTGTCACTTGAAATGATTTAGATTTGTACTTAGCATTCTTTTTGTCATTCACACATTAAGAATGCAAAAACAAATACATGCATGTGGATTTGCATTTAGACTGCTTGCTTATTTTGATTTAGGAGAGTGCATCTAGTGTGTGCTCTCTACTCTATGTTGAAAGAATACCACTTCTCTTTCCTTAGTAGCTAGGATTTTCATTGCAAAAATAAGATTGAACGATTGTTTATCATCTTAGATTGCATTTTAGGAATTGTATATCTACATCATGCGATGAACCTAAAAGGAAAACTTCTTAAGAAAGATCAACTATAAAATAAATTCAATGAACATAAAAATGCTTTGGAACTTAGTGCACAACATTTAGAAGTCTACACTAGAGACGTATTCAGGTGTCGTAAAGCTTGGTAACTATCACTTTCATCATAGTTTGGTTGATTCCTCCTCTTTGAGAGGACAAGTGCCAGTATGGACTTGTGCTCCCACGTACCGTCAATTATATATTGGTAGACCACAATAGGCTATATCCTTTATCCTTAGGAAGCTGTGTTTTCCACCCTATCGATCGCAATGCATTGAACATAGCATTTAGGAAGATCTACCGTACCGGAAAAAGTATTCTGCAGTTTTGCGATTCGTTTTGTAATCCCTCTATCTAGATTTCAAGAGTAGTCTCTTCCCTTCCTTTTTAGAATCCTTAAAATAAAAGGCCCATCTGAGCACTTGTCACTTCAAGCTCATTAAAAATCGAAGGCAACTAGAGTCATCTTTAGCTTTTTATCGACTCTTAAGAATTGAAAAAAGCAAGTTGTGTCAAAGCATCTAAAATTCATTAAATTTGAAATCACTTTTTCCCCTTTATTTTGAGTTGATCAATTAATCTGCAATTGTGGAAGAAAGTCAATCAAAACCCCATCATTCGTGGAGATTAACGAGTTAACCATCTTTGACTCTGGAAACGAAACTGTTCCGGACAAAGCGAACTCATTCAACCGGATCAAATTCCCCTGGTTTGCTTGGAACTTGTGTTCCAACATCCTTAGGGACTCCTGTTACTCCAACCGTTTATGGTACCACTGCCTTTACAGAAGAAGTTCTGTGGCCACAAGAGGACATTAGAACTGATCCTAGTGTAACGATAAACACTTCTATTCCTGAACCAGCCTTGTCTATAACTGATTCAGAAGTTGTTACCCCTCCAACGACTGTTGCTCTAGAATTTATACCTTCTTCGACACCAAAAATATTTTACGGACCTGACGGTCTCCCTCTCCCACCTGGATTGGTTGCTATAGAAGATATTGTGGAGGATCCTCCATCTAGTACTTCATTGCATTTTGGAGCTGGGATCACCCTATATCCTTCTTCATCATAAGTTAGTCTCCCTTCACCGCAAGTTCCTATAGAATTGCCAGGAAATATTTTGGATAGACTAGATATGTCTGAACAACCATTGACATGTTGGGTTGTATTATATTCTTTCCACATAGTTAACAGGTGGTTTGAGGGGTACCCACAACCCCACTTTATGGGGTCCGGGGCAGCGCCCCGAAAAATTTTGGTTTTGGACCCTATGTTAGGTTGGGCGGACCCACCTATGGTTTTGTGCAAGATTTTCGCACATGTTTTT
>APFE031626482.1:16102-39359 GCA_000404065.3 Pinus taeda | reverse complement strand
CGCCCCGGAAAATTTTGGTTTTGGACCCTATGTTAGGTTGGGTGGACCCACCTATGGTTTTGTGCATGATTTTCGCACATGTTTTTTGGACGTGATGGTTTTCGGTACATGGTTTTGGATGCGATGGTTTTCGGTCCATGGTATTGGATGCTTTGGCATGTATAAATATGTATTATAACATTGAAAGGAACATAATGAAAAATCAAGATGGTAGTCCCGGTTTTGGGATATAGTGGGAAATCTCTGTGTATATGTGTTTTATGTGTTATGCTATCACATTTTTATTTTTCCTGTGATTTAGAATTCGTATGCAGGTAATTTCTGTACGGGATTAAAACCTACACGACATTGAGGATTGTGTCATCTGACGCAGCAGCAGTAGAACCTCCTGCTGCTAATCCAACAATGTTCACTGGTGTACCATCTATCACAACTAGCTCTCAACCGCTAGACAGAGTCCATCCAGGGACTGTTTTTAGAGTATGGTCAGTTCCCATTTGTTCGTTCGGAATAATATCCAAGATCTCTTATGTTGAGTCTCAGCAAATTGATGATTCACAATAGTATCAATTTGGGTAGTCTCGTCCCCAAAGGCCAATCATTCCTTTGAGAACTTGATTGCTGCCATATGGGGGGCAGTATGCCCTTTCATTTTTTCCTCTCAGAGAACAACCACATGGGATTTCGCAACAAAATTCGGGTCATGCTAGAATTGCATCCAGCGGTTGGGTGCTAATACTACCTCAACAACCAAGAGTTGTATACTCAATGAAACAAAGCCTACCTGTGTCAAATATCCCCACTACGCCGGCCATTGTGACAGTGTCGCAAGTACAAGCGTTGCCTGTTATATGCCAACCTCAAGTTTCTCAGGTTGTAATACAACAGCCTCCTGTCTCCATGATGCAACCACAATCACCGATTAGTGGCTCCCTAGCTGGAGCGACCCAGGTTCAAATGGGTACTATTACCCCTCATATTGGTCAAATAGCCAGTATTGGACAACAGTAAATGGCTTCACAACCATGGCTGGTACAATATCAACAACCGCAATTCCAACAAGTTTACTAAGGATCTGAGCAACAAATCTTTGCAAATAATGGGCAGCTATATAATCAAAACGGTCAACATCAATCATTTCATAATGGTTATGCCAATAAACCTTACCAAAGTTATCAGCATCAGATGCATTCTGCTAGTATGCAAAGACCCACTGCTTAGGCAATACCATCTTATCCTGGGTATGCTTCACCGAACCTGAATCAACAGTTTCCCTTTGTGGTGACTTTAGAGTTACCGGATCTAAATTGGCTAACAAATGATCCAATTGATTATGCCTCGTGGTGGCTGGTGATTCTTCATAAACTTCTGTCAGATATTCCTAAATTTAATGGAAATCTGGGTGAAGACCCGTCGAATCATGTGATGACATTTCGTTTGTGTTGTTCATCCAACACTCTCAATGATGATTCGATTAGGTTTCGCCTTTTTCAATGAACGTTAACTGGTCTGGCAGTAAAATGGTACATCGAGTTTCCTAGAGATTCATTTGATAACTTCAACGCCCTTGCAATAACCTTTCTAACCCATTTTCAGTTACCAATAAGGTATGAAACAGGAATAGAGCTTCTTACCATTTCAAACAGATGACAGCCATTCACATATCTGATCATATCCATGAGTGGTGACGTCGTCGTAGAATGCTAAAAACATAATTTCTTGAGCATTTGCTAGCTGAATGGTTTATTAAGTCGTTGTTACCTTCTATTACAGAAGATTTGGCTAAGGGGGGAGTTGTCATTGAAGAGCAAGTCATTGCTCGTGCGCAATATCTAGACTTGATTTATACTTAGTCTCGCACACTCTATGACAAAATCACTGATGCTCCTAGACCATAATTTTTCGTTCCGCCTCCTCCTAAATCAAACAAAGACTCTCATGCTAGCGATGGCGTCATAGGTAAAACTAGCACAAAAACCGTAAAGGCTACATCAAAGAAAGCTCGTATGGTTTCTAGTCAAAATGCAAATGAAGAACTTCTCACCTCAGAGGTAAATGCTGAGTCGACTGACAAAGACAAAGAACCAAAACAACCAGGAGGCAAGAAGAAAAGGAAAGGGAAAAAGAAGAAATAGTAGGAGTCGTCTCTTGAAATATCTTCTGCAAACCCTTTTGGATAAAGGAAACCAAATCATCCATGCTTTATATGTGATGAGGATCACTGGATGAAAGACTATGCACACAATGTTGATCTTAGGAAACTCTTAAAGAATTCAAAAACCTCAGTGGTATTGACTGATCCGTTTCAAAACCCAGGAACCAATTTGGTTGCTAGTCACAATGCTTCCCCATCCCAAGTGCTTATGTTGTCCATTTTGAAATAGAAAAATGATGCTTTAATATCAAAAAGGAATAATGATTAGGGGAATCCACAGCTGTCGAACAACAAGGCTACTAATCAACCTAGTAGTTTGATGACAACTTCGACCAAAGTTGTGCCACCCACCATTCCTGAGCTAACGATAAAGCCGCTAGAGGGAGTAGTACACAAATTGATATTTAATCCTCATGCTAGAGTAGCACAAAAGTATAATATAGTAGAGGACATGGCCCAATTACCGTCTGCTATGTCGACATTTGAGGTATTGCAAAATTTCCCCTCCCAAAAGTAGGCTCTATTATTAGCAATAGGTGGGATTGACCCAGCGGATTCCAATCACGTGGACTTTTATCATAAAAGATATGACCCTCAATTACCAGCTCAGCTTGCTTTCCTTAATCAAGTGAAAGCCCTCAACAAAACTGTTCATTGAACAATTATTGATGAGGGAGCATCTACATGTATTTTGTTGATGAGTTGGTGGAAACCTTTGGGCTCACCACCCTTGTCACCACCATCGACGACGTTGAAAACATTTGATGGATGAACATACACTCCATACGGGTTTTTAAGTAACTTGCAAGTCGAACAAGGGGGTAAGACAGTAGAAATTGATGTTGAAGTTATAGACGGAAACGTCAATTACAACATCCTATTGGGAAGGCCCTGGATATATGCTATGGCTACTATTGTGTCGACATACTTCAAAAAGATTGCATTTCCTTTCCAAGGAGGAATTAGAATCATCGACCAACAAACGTTCCTCCCCAACAGTTCACAAGTTATGAGAAGCATTCTGATGATCCACGGGAGCTCTCATTCACCTCAAAATATCGAAGTATGCCTACTAAAAGACCAAACATTAATGGTTACTTTTCCCTACCACCTCCAAACAATCTGGCAGAAGTGGCCACGGTGGGAACCTGCAATATGGTTTCTTCCATTCAGAAGATATCCGATCACGATGTTATCATGGATCATCGTGAGGTTTTGCCTCCAAGCCCAATAGAAATATTGTAGCAATCAATGTTTTCGGCATCAAAGGCAAACCCAAATCAACGCTCATCAAGCATTTGGATAGATAGGTCTAAGGAATATGGTACCTCTTCCGATCCTTGGTCGCATGTATATTCTACATATGAAGGAATTGTTCAGTCAATGATGATTGACGGGGCACCATGGGAAGATTACCACCATCATTCCCATCTTCCAAATTACAAAGAAGATTGTTCCAGTGACCTCGATCATCCTTCAGTTTTTGATTTCTATCAAATATTGTAAATACAGTGGATTCCGAGCAAAAGTTGTCCAATATTGAAGAGACTATCGCCATCAATATCTCGACCAAACCAAATGTTGTAGAGAATATTCATGTTAGCAAATCTTGTTCTCCTTTAGAACTGGAAATATATTACGCTCTCTTTACCGAGTTCAGATATGTCTTTGCATGGTCATAAGAAGAAATGCCAAGAATTGACTCAAATATAGTTGAACACAAAATTAATATGTATCCAAATGTCAAACCAGTACGACAACCGCTTCTGCAGGTGCACCCTAAGAAAGCCGCTACCATCAAGGTAGAAGTTGAAAAACTTCTCCATGCTGGTTTCATTTACTCAGTTCCTCTAACTGATTGGGTATCAAATATTATTCCTATGATGAAAAAGCAAGGAATGATTAGAGTGTGTGTCAATTATAGGGATGTAAATCAAGCTTGTCCAAAAGACAACTACCCTACACCTTTCATTGACCAGATAATTGATGAATGCGCTGGATGTGAAATCTTTTCATTTATGGATGGATTTTCCGGGTATAATCAAACAAATATCCACCCACAGAACTAGTCAAATACTGCATTTATTTGTCCGTGGGGAACATTCGCTTATTGTAAGCTACCTTTTGGTTTAAAGAACATAGGGGCAACATTTCAGAGAGCAACAAATTATGCCTTCCATGACATCAAAAACATCATTCAACCATATCTCGATGATCTTCCGGCTCATTTGTGAAAGCGGACCGATCATTTGTAGCATTTGAAAGTAATATTTCTATGTTGCGGACACTACAAGATACAACTCAATCCACACTAATGTGTGTTTTGTGTCAGTTCTGGTTGTTTACATGGCATTGTAGTCTCAAGCGACAAAATTTGTTTCGACCCGTGTAAGGTTCAGGCAATCATTGATTTGCCTCCACCTTCAAACTTGCTTCAGATTCAGAAAATCCAAGGGAAAGCAAACATTCTGAGGAGGTTCATTCCAAATTATGCCAAACTTGCTAAAGGGTATATGTGTCTGTTGAGAAAAGAAGTACCCTTTGTCTGGGATCAGGTCGGGCAAGCTTCCTTTGATGGTCTAAAGGAATCCCTAATAAAGGCATCATTAATCTATGCTCCTAATTATCAAAATGACTTTAACGTGTGTCTTGCTACACCAGATACAACCATAGCAATGGTTTTAGTTCAAGAAGACAATGGAATTGAACATCCTACCTATTATTTAAGTTGAAACTTAAATGATATAGAAACCAAGTACCCCTATGTTGAAAAGCTGGCTCTCACAGCTATTCAAGCGATACAGAGATTTCAACACTATATCCTCTTTCGAAAAACTACCATTTTGTCAGATTGCAACCCCATGACTTATATCTTGTTGCGATAGTTACTGGGGGGAAATATACCAAATGGATAGAAATTTTGCAAGAGTTTGATCTGGAATTTGTAAAATCCAAATCAAACAAATCCCTAGCTTTCGTGGAGTTACTATGCGATCTCCCATCGTCGTCCAATGATTCAACATCCAATGCAACAATCATGGATGAATCTTTGTTTCTGATATATTCAAGCGATCTGTGGTATGGAGATATAATCATTTATTTCCAGACCCAAAAATATAGGTATAATACCTCCCGTACAGAGCAACGACGTACTCGATACTAAGCAAAAGACTACATGATTGTCAGTGATACACTTTACCGTCGTGGTATCACACATCTACAACATGGAATGGATTTTGTGGAGGTGAAAATGATTTGATGATATAGGGTTCAGGGTGGCGGTCATGAAAGAATGGATGGTGAAGGTATTATAGAGGATGAGACACAAGGTGGGTTGGTGAATTCTCTGATCGACTTCTCTTGAACATATCGGCAACACTGAAATGCATTGGTAGCGTTAACCCCAAAGATGGATGGTACGACGGACCAAGGGTAGTATGTCTGGTGAACGGAATAACCCAACCCGACTCAATCATGGTGATGGAGTGAAAGCATCATGTTCAAGAGCAACTTGCTACCAATAAAGTTTCTTCAAGTTCTCTTCCGAATTTTCCCTAGTCATTACTGACTAGTACCTCTTAATTTTTATCAAGCTTGAGGAGGATAACATATGCTTGTTCTATAATTTGCCCTTTGGACAAACCCGTCGCTATGTTTTAGCGAGCCTAGAGACAATGAAACTCGTTCTTGTCTCTATGGACAAGTTTGTCGCTATTTGTTTTAACGAGTTTAATGACAAAGACAAATCGGTCATTTTTCAATTTTAGAGAGTCTGAAAAAGGATAGAAAGGAAACTCCAGTAATCCTTTTTCGTCATATAATCCCTTAAGTCCGAAAAAGTATAAAATAATACAAAAGGGATGAATTTTCAATAATTTTAACGAGTTGAACAAGACAAGTGCTCGATTGTTTTGTGTAATAATCCCTTAGATCCAAAAAGATTAAAATCTAGAGGAGGTATCTCACTTCCAATAGATTTAATGAGCTGGAGAGGCCAATCGCACGACAATCTTTTCACATTTTATGAGTTAGATGAAAAGAGCTTAAAGGAGGCTCGTTTTTTAGGAACGAGTGATATTTTTGGGTAGCTACTGGTTCCAGGTAAGGTTTGGAATTTTCCAATCACAACAGTGTCACAAGGATGGCTAACAGAATGACTAGTCGTAGCTGTTCCTAAAAATGGGTAAACAATCAAATGGAGGCATATGATCAGCTAAAACAGAGTGGAGGCGATGATGAGAACACGCCCAATGCTCAAAAAGTTGATGATAATGCATTCGCAATGGTTATTTACCAGAGGTTGGTTCATTTCTTAATGAGCTTAAACTTTGGGGGAAAATTTTCTCATTGCTTAGGTTTAATTTTTAACGAGTTTGAACTTTGCATAAAAACTGCTTATGATAATGGTCATTGATATTCGACCCACCGTTAACAGTATTTTCTTTTGACGGCCGTACTACCTGTTCAACTACTCCATCAAATTGATTAGAAATGAAAATACATGCTTGAAAACTAAGTTAAAACACTAATACCCTACTCGAAGCACGTTAAAAGTAACTTAAAAGTAGTTTTTTTTACAGCTCATTTTACCATTTCATTTGAACTTGAGATTGTTGGAGCTGTAGTGGTGCTTTCCCCCTTGATTTTCACTAGCTAATTCCAAGAGATTCTGTGGATGATTCTTGGTGCCGTTTGGAATAGGTAGGAGCTAAACATGTGCTCTTCAGTTGCATTCTTTCCTTTTTGAATTCTAAGTTGGTTTCCCTACTTTTCTGAGCCTCTAGGGTTTGAACAATTCGTTCTACCCCCATCACACCCTGTGTATATCGAAAGGTGTGATGCATACAAGGTTGGCCATTGGCTAGTCAGTATGCATCTCACCTAGTACACAGCTGGGGTGCGATGAGCGCAAGGAGGGAAACTTGTGCACTGTTTTTCATGGAAATTTTGCCTTTTTTTTGCCAAATTAGGATCCTGACTCTTGTCTTGTTTGTTTTTCAAAGATTATTCAGAGAAAAATGGTTGTTACATGGCAATAATGTGAGCATGAAGAAGAGGACATGGTTCCTTTACATGATCCGGGTACAGTAACTGCATTGTGGAACTGTGGTTTGCTCAAGTTCTTCCGCATATCTAGCATGAGGCAACAAATCAACTTGTTGCAATATTTCCTCAATGCATGGGATCCTACTAGCCAGGTGTTCTAGATCAGAGGCAAATCCATCCCCTTGACCATTGTGGACATCTATTTTTTGACTGGTTTATCGAGGCGTGGTGACCCTCTCTCACTATCAGGTTCCACCCACGGGGGCGAATTCGTGACGGATTATATTTGTCGATACTATAGATAAGGATCTCAGTTGAGAAGGGACGACAAGATCAACATCCGAGATGTCACTGACCAGTCCTTGAGGACCATCTTGTTCACCTTTGCTAGACTGGCTGGTAGTGAGGCTCTTCACTTGGCCAACAGGTCTTATATGCAATATGCCTTGGAATGCCTCAAAGCGAAGGTGTTCAACTGGTGTGATGCAGTGCTTCCAATGGTAAAAGAATAGCTTACCAAGGTGAAAAATGGACGATCTAAAAACTTTGGCTATGCTTCCATTTTGATTGCTTCCGGCTTGGAGAATATCCCACGGATGTAACCATAGTACATCTCACTTGGTTTGCCGCCACTGACTGAGCCACGGATGCAGAGATGGGTTGACCTTATGGCTCGACATGCTGGTCAGCCAAAAGTTTCTTTCTCTGATGGCTTCTTTGAGTGGTTCAACCATTAGGAGATGGTTTATGCCGACTGTGCGTATGGTGGTACGGATTTCCGGGGTGACTCGGATTTGGTGCTGCCGGTTGGCGAGCAGTGGAGTGCTATAGGTAAAAATTATGACCATATCCCTGTTTCTTGCTTTTATAATTTTCCTATGCTTTATTTTATCAAGACTAATCAAAACTCATGTGCTCATGCAGATATCGGACCAGTGCGACCAGCAGTGCGACTGAGAGCACCAACTGTCGTTCCAGTAGGAGAGGCTGTAGGGAGGGCTGTCCTTCGCGACCTGGATGTGACCAAGACTCTTGCAGCATTGTAGGATGAAATTGAAGGCCCTACTCTGGGTATCCTAGATGTGAGGACTGACGAGCTGCCTCTGAGATTACAGCGACATACTACTAGTGTGCCACATCAATGGACTAGGCTTTTACGGATGATTTCATAGGCGATGACTTGTTATCACCAACAACATTAGACTAGGGTGCCCCCTAGCATTTTGAGTTTTTGGGTCATTTGACTGATTTTGTCTTGGACATAGAACACTATGTGTAAACCATAAATAGTTTATATATATTTTTGATTTTCGGAGCTTTATTTTGGTTAAGTTACATGATCTTGAAGCAAATATTAATGAAATGTGTTTCTTTTATAAATGTCGCAAATGTCTATCTAACACATAATTTTCCAATGAATTTGTTAATGTGTTTAAGTTTCTGGAAATATGTTGATATTGGATAGAATCAAACTATCTTTCCCAAATCTTGACCCTTAGGAGCATGTGATAGATAGCTGGATTCCACACAAAATAGATGTTGGTGAGCTGTAGAATGACGAGCTGTGAGTCTAGCCTGAAAACAAGTCAGCGTATGCCATGTGGAATGGCATCAGAGAGGAGCTATATCAACGCGTTGTATTTACTGATGTTGTTTGTTGATCGGCCAATACATACCCCTTTGAAACTTACTAACTCGCTGCTTGGAACAAAGATGGCCCGGGCCGCAGAAAATAGGTTCCGCGAACTACGGCTTGCTCTGTCGGCATATCCAACAAATGATTCCAATGGGTTCGACATTTGTAACAAATTCAAAAGTGGATTACCTAACCAAAATGATTGCTCTTAGCGAAAACAAAAATGTAACAAAAGCATATGAAGAGGTTACTACACTGAGTCAAGCATAGTAACGCTTAAGGCACAACTCATTTCGAGGTTGCGACAGTGGAATTCCAATACAATCTACTAACTCGTAGGCTCCTTTTACTAATACAAGCTTAACAATATAGGGGCCCATCCATAAGGACCGGAACTTACCTGCACCCTACTTGTCAGATTCCTGGTCATAAAGTAAGACTAGGTCACCTTCTAAGAAGACACGGGGTTTGACATTCTTGTCAAACTGTGCCTTGAGTCATTTCGTATGTGCTTTGTTAGCCAAGGTGGCATCACGATGGGTTTCATCCAGTTGGATTAATTCCAAGAAAAGAGCCTCCTCTTCTAAAGTTCTGGGGAGAAGGTCAACTACGAGTTTGAGGGACGAGATTTCACACTGAACTGGTAAGACTGCTTCCAAGCCTTACACCAACTGAAAAGGTGTTAACCCGGTCACATTTCTCACTGATATCCAGTATACCCACAGGGCTGAGTATAGGATTAGGTGCCAACTCCGTTTATGGACTCCAATCATCCTTTGCAGCATGTGCTTCAGGACTTTGTTGATTGCCTCAACTTGCCCATTAGCTTGCGGATAATAGAGAGTAGAGTTGTCGTGGGACAGTCCTAATTTGGCAACCAACTCAACCATCATGTGATTGTGAAAATGCGATCCATAATCTATAACTATAGCTTGTGGAACACCGAACCTGGAGACTACATGATTGAGAAAGAGAAGAGCAGTCGTTTCGCCGCTGCTGTTTAATGTAGGCATCGCCTCAGTCCATTTCCTAAAATAGTCAACTGCGACTATGATATACCCATGCCCCATGACCAAGGTGGTGTTACATGTCATGAAATCCATGCCCCATTTCGCAAATGGCCCAATAACGACTACTGGCTGCAGAGGTATGAGTGGTATTTTAGTTTTGCGATCGAAGATTTGACAAACATGGCAACTTCTGACTGCGGTTATGCAATCCTTGAACATTGTTGGCTAGAAGTATCCTGCTCGTAAAATTTTTTGCGTTGTAGTGTAACCAGATTGATGCCCCCCACACGCGCTTGAATGACAATCGTTTGAGACTTTTTTGGCCTCCTCATGGGTGAGGCACCTTTGCAAAACTGTATCGAATTCATTAAGGTGCTCCTACGATAGGTTACTTCTTGTTGATGATAGCTCATTATCTGAGAAGTCAACCTAGGAACAACCCTTTCAGTACTTTGAAGCTTGCATGCCTCAATGGCAAGTTTCTCACTTCCGGCGACAGGTTTATGTCAATGGCCTTCGATCGAAAGATTTTGCGTAGTGTTCGACATCAAGTCTCATTTTTGCACCATGCAAATTGTACTGTAGTACCTTGAGGGTCATCATCATTATCGGTGATTCCTCTCGCCCCCGTTAACAACTTACATCATTGGCTGGTAATCAGGCAATGTCTTTCCATGTTCAACCCCAGAACATTTTTCACATGGTTTGACTTGTACTTCGGGTGAATATTGGATGAGTTTGAAGACCCCGGATCTAGTTTCATCCATTCGGGTTGCAATATATTCAGGAAAATAAAGACATCAAATGTACATCATTGCTGCAAAGATGATCATCTGAATCAAAGGATGATGGCTCTATCAGAATCATCAGTTTGCCACACAGACGGTTGTCTATCCTGTGTACATGAAAATGAATTTATAAGGCTGAGCATGGGAATGCCTACATTAGCTAGATCATGAAACTATTATGAAGATAATGTATTGTATTGTATCTTATTATAGGTCACCTTCCAGTTCGAAAAACCTCAGATCCTCATGATAAAGCATTTCACATGACATCAAAAGATATTTGACCTCATGCTTTAGGGGGCAATTGTTACAAACATATTTAGGCACTGTGACCCTAATCATATATGTCCATAAACCAAGGGCTTTTGTGTCCCTAAAAGTGTTGCTTCATACCCAAAAGGAACAAGGTTAGCTGATTACATCATCTCCCAGAAGTTCTCCATAGAAAACTGCTCAGAACTGGTTCAAACTGGACCATACAGACTGCTCAATGAAGAGGGTGCAATGCATCTCACCTGCCACATGCAAAAAATGCAATGCATATTGAAAATCCCTTTTGTAGGGTACGATGGGATAGAGTAGAAAAATGGTAGAGAGAGTTTGCAAGGTGGATGATCATGGAATCTCCCAGAAACTTCTCCTGTGACACTTGCCTCTCTCAATTCGCCCAGGGATGAGTAAGAGATCATGAATCTCCAAGTGGAATCAAGAAATCTTAGAGAGAGGAAACTAATCAAAATCCCAGAAGCTGACTCACCACTCTGCGATCATCAATATATGGATCCCTCATCCCAGAGATCCAGAGGCTGGAATCTTGTATCTTGTAAGGAAGTGTTGTTGGCTTCCTGGTGGAACATCATAGTGTTGGGTGATCTAAGCTTTTCATGAAGTGAAGAAGGGCTTTCATGCTAGGAGGATGATGCTGGGTAAGATCAATGGGTTGTAGTCCTCTCTTCTAATCTTTATATCAATAAAGCTATTCAAGTTTTCCTCCACATTCTTGTATGTCTGGCGATATATGCATTTGTGTGGTCAATATATATCTAGTCCTGTATTGTTTATGATTGTAGATCTCTGCACTTTGAAGCTATTAAGCTGCTTTGACTTTACAGGTACCCTTTGAAGTGGAGCAATCAAGGAAGGAGTGACAAAGATCCGTCAGAGGGGAGAAGGAACATGCAAAGAACCAAGCGAAAGATTGAGGTTGGTATTCTTTGCTCCTCTCCTATCTACTTCTCATAAAGGAAAATGAAAGTAACTTTAATGTGTTTGTTTCTAAGGTAGCTACCCATCTTAGTGGGGCTAGCAGCGCTGCATAGACACTAGATTTCTGGATAACAACGAAATTAGTGAACCTATCTTAATGATGCATGATATGAGTAGTTATCTACTTTTGTGAGCTCGGACCTAGGGTTGATTATTGATGCACATAAGTAGATAATCTATTTGTTTAAGGTCCAAAAATACTGGCCATAGACCTTCACGAAGGTCTAGAAGCCATCTTTCCGTAGTTACAGTGGCAGGCCCTAGTAAGATATCGATCTGCGTGAAGGAAGGTATAAAGTTGTACAGATTTAGAAACTACTTATTACATATCCCTGGATGTAGAAACTTGGTTATAGCATCCTGCAATACTACTTCAGATGAGACTGTAGCCTATGCTACATACGTTGTTTCCGAAAGGGTCAGTAGCTTAGGGTTTTCTTGGTTCGCACGAAAAAATCTGAACCAGGGTCAGGCCCCCTTAAGCCAACAAATGGTTCCATTACAGGGACCACGATCTGTCTACGATATGTATGGTAAATGGTTTCCAATGAATAAGGAACTTGATTAGTGGACTAATTGGAAATTGCATGCATTCGCAGCTTAAGAGAACTAGAGCCCTAAATTGTTGAAGTAGTACTGGTTACATATTTCTTGCATACAAACGAGACCGATGCATTCTTATGTTTCTTTCATGAAGGAATACATTAGTGGTGATCTGAAGAGTGGGGCCTAAAGGCTTCTTGTCAATTTTACAAGAACCTCTCCCATTTCCAAGGCTTAAATACTCCCAAGACCTTATGATTAACCAATTGCGGAATTAATAAGTGCTTGAAAATAGGTGTATGCTCGCATTTAATTTTAAATTGTTTATGTGTTTTAAGTTTATTTGCTTGAACTAATATAAAACATACAATAGCAAATAAAGTAGTAGATACAATGCAACAACAAGAAATCACACATAACAACAATATAATATGGAGTTCACCCAAAACTCTTGGGCTACATCTCCTTGAAGTCTTCTCAACTTGACTAGGCTCTCTCGGATTATGGAAAAGTCCTTCTACAAGCTCCATGCTCAACTCCACTGGTTTACACTGAACATAATGGGCTTAGAACACCATCTTACCCATGGCTCTAAAGCTCTCTGGCTTTCTGGCTTTGGCTCTAGCTCTGGCTCTCAGCTCTAGCTCTGGCTCTGGCTCTCGCTCTTAGCTCTAGCTCATGGCTCTGGCTCTGGTTCTTAGCTCTCGGATTTGGCTTCTCTAAGCTCTCTTTCGGCCTCTACGTGCCTCTATAATTTTCTTTACCTCCAAGTGATTCTTCAACAATCTTCCAGCAACCTTTTTCAATCCTCTAGCTCCCAAGGCAACCTTTAGCTCCTTGCAGCACTTGCACTCTCTGTGTTTTTATCATGCATTGTTTGCAGTCCTTCATCATTGAAGAACCCGATCGTTTCCTCACAAGAATTCATTTAAAAATGGAAAAGAATAGGCAGGTAGGAAAACCCAGTCGTTTGGCCTTCTTTTGGCCATGTCAGCCAAATAATGGAAGTACACAGGAAACACACACAAAACACCTTTAGCCCAGACTTCGAATATTATGGAATCGACCCTATAAAGCTATCAGGTCTATCCAGATATTGCTTATCACTATCGCTGAGGCGGGAGGTCTAAAAACCTCAATACACGGGAATACACAAAAATCTCGAATTCCCAGATTTCAAAATCTATGAAATCAGGTTTATAATCCCTTTCGAGTCTGCCATCCATCATAATATTACAATCGCATCATCACACAGCCAAATGACCAAAAACCCATTTACACAAGAAATACAGTGACAATCTGAATTTCTAGATTTCAAATATTATGTAATCGGGCTTATAATTCTCATTGGATCTGGCCCTTAATCACTTATCGCAATCACAATCATATTGGCCCTAGTATCGAGGATCGTTGATCACCAATTAAATTTGGACCGTCCATTCCTTTCCTTATCTGATGATTGATACCGCACGCTGCATATTACTATCGCACTGGCCCAGGGGTCTTCCCTTTGGTCATGTCAATCGTCAATCCACCGATTAGATCCTGACCATTGGTCTCTGACCCCTAATCTGATGGCTTATAGTCTGTTTTGGGCGTGTAACTTGTGTATGGATTAACAGCCTAAAAAATCGATTTCCTCTCTCCTCCGTCGTGCCACACATCAGCCAATGTATGGATTTGGGAAGAGCCCTTCCAATACCACTTACAACTTGGAGCCCACCCAAAATACCACTTACGGCCTTCCTTTCAGAATTTCAAAAGGCTCACCTATTTTATTTATAAATCCCTTGGGTCCACCGAAGGCCTCTTCACCTGTTTTAAGTCCTTTCCCTTTATTTATTATGATGCGCTAAAGAAATCCGATGCGATGGTTTTTAAGGATTTTTATGTTAAATTCTTTTTTCCCCTTAAGTCCCATTTATATATTAATTTGCCTCCTTTCCAGAGGACAAAAGCAAACTTCTTTTTGCAATAACTTCTTCATATGAAGTCCATTTTAACCCATTCAAGTTGGAGTATATACAGAATGAAAAGATCTACGCAATGGGGCTATTTCCAAGATCATCCTTGGACTTTCATTTTCCTCTGTGAGGAATACTTAGACTTAGAAGTCTATCCAAAATCCATTTTGGGTCACACCTTCCCACTAAAATAACTTTTGGTCCCCAAAAGACTCATATACTAATATGAACGGTAAATGAGAGTAACAACACCCTCTTCTTTCAGCCTCCATACAATTGCCTTACATAGTGCCTCTGCCCCAAAGCCTTTGACCACTTTCCTTCCTGGATGTGCTAGTCCTCCTGGGAAGAACTGCCTTCCTCCTTGCCTTCCTACAGAACTCTTATTGAGATGGTCACAAAATGTAGTTTGAACTTTTCTACCTTGATCATTGATCCAAGGTGGCTCAAACAAATGTGAAGTACATTTGCTCCACAAAACTTTCATTTGTACCTATTTTGAAAAGTTCTCAACAACAACTATTAACAACAATAGAAATATAGACAACAACTGGATGGTCTAAACTCCTGCTTCAAGAAAAGAAATAGATTTTCACATCTTGTGAATGCCTCCATGTCTTACATCTACATACAAATGAATGAATAGATAACAAGCCCACAAAACATGCCTTTAAAAAAAATAACCCTTCAAGTCAAGCATGTAGAAAAGGACCTTTAGGACTCTTTTTCAAAGATGAAACACTTCATCATTATCTCCAACATGGAGACCATGTTAACTTTTCTCAAGTCAATATTACAACCATGTTTAATGCAATAAACCCTTCAAGTTAATTAAACATACATGTTCAAATGCAAGGAAAACATCAACATCCCGGTGTTCATGCATCTCATGCTCACGCATTCATTTCATCCTTTAACTTTCACTTAAGCACACAATACTTTCGAAGCTGAAATGAAATATAATGTTGCAGCAAAAAAGTGAGCCTCCTACTCAACTTATCCATTCACCTTCCTGGTAGAAACCTGCAACTTGCATTCCATTAACAAAGAAATGCAAATAGATGCATCAATAGACATGTAATCTTAATTGGATAAGAAGACTAGCCATTTCTTACCAATCCATTTCAAAGGTCTTCCCTTTGTCTGCACATCAAAATCAACATGTGAATCATCCTGAGACACATCGTTCATGGAAACTTCCTTTCCATTTCTACTATCTTCTCTTTCCACTTTCTTCAGCTTTTGTGGAAGCATTGCTGGATTCAGAGGCCAATATCTTATTGCAAGATGCCCTTGATTATGGCAGTAAGTGCAACACATGTGCATCCTCTTGAGAACATTATTTTCCTTGTCCAATGGACCTTTGGCTTCTTTCTTCCTTTCCTTCAAAAGTTTCCTGTATCTGGCCATTCTCTTCCAACATCTAGAAACATTATGGTTATCCAAACCACAGAAGGAGCATGCAATTCTTTTCCCATATCTCTGTGGAAATTTATCATGCCGAACATAATCAAAAGGAATATGATATGGACCATATTTATACCTTTCTCCTTCACCTTTATTGTTTTCATGAGGAGGTGAATCAAATGAAGGAGTGGCCCCCTTTGGAACACCATCAATCTCTTTAAGGCTATTAGAGCTTCCAGAACTCTCTGGTTCAAGTGTGTGCTTCTGAACACCTACATATTGCAAACGATGTTTCAAGCTATTGCATTCCTCCTGAATACAACATTCACACTTTTGAGGTAGAAGACCTGCAGTGCAACTTCTTCTTGAAGCTATTTCAATGGCCTTCATGGTAGCTTTGGAACTTTGTCTGTAAGACTCTCCAGAACCAAGACCCAAATACTTAGGCCTTTCCTCAATTATTATTCGCTAAACAATACCTTGTCCATGCTTACCCAAGCCTTTTCCTTCATAGCCCATCTTGGACATTATCTTGGAACCTATGCCTTTGGTATGTTTTTCAAAATAACCAATATAAGCGTTCTTAGAAAAATTTTAAGACAAACTGGAATGGTTTACCTCTTCTTCAAGCTGATACTTAACCAAGGCTTCTTTGGTAACAAGGAGGTATGATTCCAACTCATGCATCCATTTCAAGTTCATTTGCAATATGAAGTTGCCTCTCCATTTCCTGCAATTTGTCAAAAAGCATCTGCTTCTCTTCCTCCATGGAATTCAACTGCTCTCTAAGTATGCTGCTCTTCCTTCCATCCTCATACATTTCTCTCACTATTCCCATTATGGTGGCCAAGTCTTGCTTCATGTCTTCATCAAAGACTTCTGTGAAGAAATAATAATTTGAGGACTCACTTGTAGAAGTTGTCATTATCAAAATGAACAAAAGAACTTCAAACAAGACTAATAAAGGGCTTATTCAGCAACCTTTTGCAACAAACCTCTTATGCTTCAAGGATTGCCTTGAGATCCTTTGGTATAGAAGAATGCCTTTAGCCCTTCTTCCTTCTTCTCATTCCTAGACTGAGCTATCAATATCTTTCCCTTCACCTCTACAATCTCAAACAATTGTTAGTCTGCAAACAAGCGTAAATCAACCTCTGACTGTTTAAACACCTTTCAGACAAGCAATATTTTCTCTATGAATCAAGCATTATGATCTAATACCACTTTCTCTGGTATAATCAGCTTTGATATCACCTTATTGAATTTGTGGTTGATCAATCTCAAGCTCTGATACCACCTGAACTAAAAATGGGGCCTAAAGGCTTCTTGTCAAGCTTATAAGAACCTCTCCCACTTCCGAAGCTTAAATACTCCCAAGACCTTATGATTAACCAATTGCGGTATTAATAAGTGCTTGAAAATAGGTGTATGCTTGCGTTTGGTTTTAAATTGTTCATGTGTTTTAACTTTATTTGCTTGATCTGATATATAACATATAACAGTAAATGAAGCAGCAGATACAATGTAGCAATAAGCAATCACACATAACATCAATGTAATATGGACTTCACCCAAAACACTAGGGCTACGTCTCCTTGAGCTCTGTTCAGCTTGACTAGGGTCTTTCAGATTATGGCAAAGTCCTTTTACAAGCTCCACTCTCAACTCCACTGGTTTACACTGAACACAATTGGATTAGAACACCATATTACCCCTCGCTCTGAAGCTCTATGGCTTTCTGGCTCTGGCTCTCTATCTGGCTCTTGGCTCTAGCTCTAGCTCTCGCTCTCGCTCTCACTCTTGGTTTTGGCTCCTGGCTCTGGCTTTCACTTTGGCTCTGGCTCTTGGCTCTCAACTTTGACTTCTTTGAGCTCTCTCAACCTCTGGTGCCTTTGTAATTCGCTTGACCGCCAAGTGATTCTTCAACAACCTTTTTCAGTCCTCCAGCTCCCTTGACAACCTTTAGCTCCCTTCAGCACTTGTGCTCTCTATGTTTTTATCATGCATCGGTTACAATCCTCCATTATTGAATAACCCAACTATTACCTCACAAGAATCTGTTTACAAATGGAAAGGAATAGGCGGGCAGGAAAACCTCGTCATTTGGCCTTCCTCTGGCCATTTCAGCCAAATAATGGAAATACACAGGAAACACATGCAAAATACATCATGGGCCTCTAGCCTAGACTTCAAATATTATGGAATCGGTTGTATAAACCTATCGGGTCCATCCAGGCTTATCGCTATTGCTTAGGTAGGAGGTCTAAAAACCTCAATACATGGGAATACACAAAAAATCGGAATTCTTAGATTTCAAAATCTATGAAATCGGGTCTATAATCCCTTTCAGGTCTGCCATCCATTGTAATATCACAATCACATCGTCTCATAGTCGAATGGCCAAAAACCCATTTACATGAGAAATACATTGAAAATATGAATTTCTGGATTTCAAATATTATGCAATCACGCTTATAATTCCCATTGAGTCCAGCCCTTATTCGCTTATCGCAATCGCAATCGTATTGACCCTAGTATCGGGGATCACCGATTAAATCTAGACCATCCATTCCTTTCCCAATCAGATGGTTGATATCGCATGTCACATATCGCTATCGAATTGCCCCAGGGGTATTCCCATTGGTCATGCTGATGGCCAATCCACTGATCAGATCTTGGCCATCGATCTGTGACCCCTAATCTAGTGGCTGACAGTCTGTTTCGGGCACATAAGTTGGCGGGATTAACCACCCGAAAAAGAAGTTTCCTCTCTCCTCCACCATGCCACGTGTCAACCAATGTATGGATTTAGGTGGAGCCCATTCAATACCACTTATGTCTTGGAGCCTTCCTGAAATACCACTTACAGCCCTCCTTTCAGAATTCAAAAGGTTCACTTGTTTGATTTATAAATCTGCCTAGTCCGCCGAAGGCCTTTTCACCTGTTTTATGTCATCTCCCTTTGTTTATTGTGATGCACTAAAGAAATGTGATGTGATTGGTTTTAAGGGTTTTTATGTTAAACAAGACATTTTCCCTTAAGTCCCATTTATATAAGAATTTGCCTCCTTTTCAAAGGACAAAGGCAAACTTCTTTTTGTGATAACTTCTTCATCTGAAGCCCATTTTAGCCCATTCAAGTTGCAGTAGATTCAAAATGAAAAGATCTATGCAATGGGAATATTTCCAGGAGCATCCTTGGTCATTCATTTTCCTCTGTGAGGAATACTTAGACTTAAAAGTCCATCCAAAATCCATTTTGGATCAAATGGTTATCTAAATTAACCAACAATGAAGGGACGTGCAGACTTGAAGGTCCTGTAGTGTGGAATCTTGAATTGGTTCAATATTTGTAGGCATCAAGAAGAAATATCACGTGGGCTATGGATCACTAGATTGATTGCACATTGGGAAGCTTTGTGACTTATTTCATGATTGAGAGGAACATCAGCTATAGCGAAGTTGAACAAAGAATATTTAAGGGACCGCGAGGTAAGTATTTGAACTCACTAAAGACTTGGATTAAATTTTTTTTATGTGAAAGGAGGGTTATGTAGTTACCTTGATGTTTGGGGCTATGTGAAGTGGGAGATTCTTCAAAAGAAATAGAGGATCTAGCCTAGAATATAGTCCACCCAATGAACACCCTTTAAGTGACGACGAAGGGGAGGTGGTAAATATGCCACAGAGTGCAGTTTAGTTGATAACATAGGTTATTCCATGGATCCCTCATCCATCCACTGCACCTCCACCTCCATCTCCACCTCATAAACCTTCACCTACACCTCTACCTCCACCTCCCCTTGCATCTCCACCATTCAATATGGTGAACACAATGTTGATTTTTAAAGGAACAAGGATGGAAGATCCATAAAAGTTTTGGTTTGACATAGACGTTGTTTGTACCACGCAGGATATTATGAATGATAATATTAAGAAAGTACAGTTCATTGTAGCCTTACACAACTGTGCATTGACATGGTATATCAAGTATTACATTGATAACCCCAAGGCATCATTGGCAGATACCCAACTAGCTTTGAATAAGGAGTTCAGTAGGCCTAAGTCAGAGGTGTAGTCAGTAATTGAATTTAAGGAGATTCAAATGAAAATTTATGAGACACCTTGGGACTTTGATCAGAGGTTGAAGTGTTAGATCAAGCAGGATAATATGTAGATCTCATATATGTAGCTTCGCGACTGGTTTATAACATCGACTTTGCTACATTTAAGAATACCTTTGTCACAACACAAGATAGTAATGCAAGCTGAGACCTTGGAGATCACAATGAGGCTCCATACATCACTTATTCAGGACATGAACCTTGGGGTGCAACAGATTCATTCGCAGTTGGAGAGCCTGCACTTAGAATTGCAGATCTTGAAAAAGGGAACGGGAGCTCATCCGGAGGTGTGCACTGATATCTGATATCTAAAATGTAAGAGCCATGGACATGATAAGGATCATTTCATGGTCTTTTAGAATTATATTCTAGGGGGAGGGCACATACCTGTGAAACCAAAAGACTAATATTGGGATGATCACGAGAGTTGTGGTGTGGAGCTCTATTTGTTAGGTTACAGGATAGCATGCTAATGATAATTTCCATCTATTGCAGAAGTTTGTATAGACCCCTGAGCAGTTATTTTACAATTTTGATAAGTCAGTAGGGCATGATGAATGCCATTATAGTAGTTATGAGCTAATGATGGATAGGACCCCTACCTATAGGATTCATGTTGAAACTTGGCCTCCAGATCAAGTTGTAGGAGTAGAACGTGGAGGATTCCAAGGTTGAGAATGAGGAAGAGGCACTGGACGATGTTTAGGGTGTGGGCAGGTTGTATTCTATAACTGTGGTGAAGCAGGGCACTTCAGTTGAGCTTGTAAAAATACCATGCATCCATATTGTCAGTATTGTCAATAGTTTGACCTTATCATAGAGGAGTGTCCAGTCATTTTGGAAAAAATGCAGGAGAAGAAAGTGTAGCTGTAGCAGAATATGGAGAACATTCAAATGATAGGAGCTGAAGCCTGTGAAGAGGATCAGAACATGAATATCATGTTGAGAAGTGGCATAATAACTACTGAGGATAAAGGAAAGTAATTGGAGGAATACGGCTAGGTGCGCAAGGCTGTTGAGAAGGAAGCAACTTTTGATCTCAATCAGGCTAAGGAGACCTTCATGGAGGCTAAGAATAACTTCATTGAGCCCTCTACGTCAGGTAATCGAGAAAAAGAACCCAAGACTAGCGCAATGCAAGAAGTAGATCCTTCAGTGCTAGCTAATTTTTTTGAGACTTACATGAAGCTATTACATGATCAGAAATAAGTTGAAGGGTTGCAAGATTTAATTGACAAGTGCACACATAATGAAAATAATCCCACTCAGTAATGCATAGTTAGAAAGATTGCTAAGCATAAAGCACAAACAGGGTGTGAGATGAGACTAACTATGTAGATAGGTGAATATGAGATGGATTAGGTAATCTTGGATCTATAATCGGATGTGAATGCCTTGTGTAAGTAGACGTGGGAACGGATGGGGCGGTTTGTGCTACATTGGGCTCCTATTCAACTGTGTATTGTAATCCAATAGAAAATTATTCCAATGGGATGCTTATATGGTGTAACGGTGGACATTGAGGGAGCGAGTGCATTGGTTGAATTTGAGGTCATCGATATAGTGGATGATAGTAATCCCTACCCTATGCTACTAGGGATTGACTAGGATACTTATATGAATGGGGTATTCAACTTGAAGAAGTGGACAATGTCATTTGAAAGGAAGTCGCTCAAGGTTATAGTGCCGCTAGACCCTGTAGATGGAGCAAAGAATTTTGAACCTATCCGTGACTATGTAGAAAGAAATGATGACCTGAATCCGATATAAAAGATAACAATGCAAGATCAGGATTGGATCAATCCTATAGCCAATGGATGAATTGCGTGCGACAAGGAAAACTCATGCACCTTAGATTTTGATGAAGAGCTTGTGAATTAGTAGAATCGGTTGCATGAAGTATCTACATTTCGCTGCAACATGATGACCAAGTCACTAAGGTGTGTCTTGGCTGAGGTAAGGAATATTCCACATTACGATGGCTTGAATGATGTGGAATTATTTCTGGATGAATTCAAAAAGGAAGTACTGGAAGAACATTGATTCCAACCACTATAATTGGCACTGTGCACTATACCTGCTCATTGGTGGGGTATGCACAAGGAGAAATTTATTGGATGGAAAGAATATCATAGAATGATGAAGTTGAGGTTTGACTATGCTAATATGAGGATGCCAAAAAAATATAGTGGGAAGGATGATCTATGCTATCATTTAGCACAATGGACTAAGGCCTCGAGGATAGAACCACAACCATAGTGGGTGCATATATTCTGCCATACGCTAGATACAATCCTAATGAACTGGTATTTGGAGACAGAGCTTCATCATGTAATGGATGAATGGGATGTTTTAAGGGATATTTTTCTATTAATGTTCCGCTTCGAGGATGGGTTTCAGAGCATTGATGACGTGGTACAAGAAATTGAAGCAGTTATATTTAGAAGGCCGAAGCAACCGGTCGAATGGACCCAACCATATTAGAGTACATAGTTGCGCCATGCACTGGAATGCTATAGTGTGACTACTGAAGAAAAGGATGATCCAAAAAATATTACCATTCTTGAAACTAATGGATAACAAAAAGTTGAAGGACCGAAGGTGGCAAACTAGGATATATCAAAACCTTTAAAAACTCGACAAGTAAACATCGGATCTAAAGAATAACCTCAGTTCGTGAATATGGGAGATTATTGGGATGAATATGCAATTGATAATATAGCTGAGCTACTACACAAGTATCAAGAATTATTTCCAATTAAGTTTTTTGATTTCAAAGGGATTTTCAGAGATTTAGGAATTATGAAGATTACATTGAAACCGAATGCAAAGCCTATTAAACAACGACCTTATCAATTGAGTCCAAAGAATAAGGAGAAGGTGTACGTTGAATTAGATAAGATGTTGGAGGTTGGCATTATTGAGCTTGTAGAAAAATCCAATTGGGTAAGCCAATGGTAGTCTAAGAGAAGAAAGAAAATAGCGAAATCCACATATGCATATGTTACACGTCTATTTGGGCACATCACTCCCGACATTGAGATCAGTACAACTAGGGATCATCAAACCCTAATTGAGTTGCTACATGCCCTAGACAAGTCAACTCATTGAATGCTTCCATCCATGAAATTTTCCTGACCTGAAGCCTTGCTAAAATGCCTCCTTGGGACACCAGCGCAACCTTGATCAGGGGTAACTATGCCGTAGAGCAAGCAGGCCCATTATGGCTTGCATTGCAGTCAACTTAGGCCCTCTTTGACATCCGCTGGGCAAGATTGACAAAAATTTGCATATGGTTATAGGAATATTCCTTGATTC
>APFE031626476.1:82612-106526 GCA_000404065.3 Pinus taeda | reverse complement strand
GTTGGCATAATGACTAACCCAATTCACTCTATTAGCATAAATATAATCAAAAACATGCAATAAACTAATGAGAATGGTGGATTAAGTTGAATTAGGAGGTTGAATGAGCCAAAATAATCATTCATTTTTGGGGCTCATCATCACCCCCCTACTGAAAGTGTTGCTCATCCTCTGAGCAACCAATCTATCTCCTCATCTTTGATGGCCTTGGTGGCCTCCCTGCCATGCCAAGCTTTTGAAGTGACGTCCTCTTCTCTGTCATGAAACCATGCTTTTCTCTTTGCTTCTTCCCACTGCCTGTGCTTCTTTTCCTAGAGAATTCTTAACTTCCTGTAGAACTGTCTTTGAGTCCATTATCTGAATTCTCTTTCTTCCAGTGAAGGTTTTTGGCTTCCTCATTCACAGGTGATGGACATCCTTGAAGGAGGCTCCTCCTTTTGTTTAGCTTTTGTGTCCTCAATGAAAATTTGCTTCTTTGACTGTGGTTTGGGGTCTGCCAGTTCTTAGCATGCCCTTTCTTGCCTTAAAATATAGTGGAAGCTCCCTCTTTCACTTCTCCTTCAGCTTGGGAGAGGTACTTAGGGCAGCCAGCATAGCTGGTGCCTCCCTAGCTAGGATTTCGACTGATTTCTCCTTCTGCTTCCCTTTTTCAGGACTTCTTGTAGAAAGTCCTGTAGCTGATTTCTAGCTTCCTGTAGAAGCCGTTTTTACACTTCCTGATTTGGCTTGCATGGATGGGGGTGTCTTCTTCTTCAATTTTTGTTGATGCTAGTTCCAAGACCTTGAGACCCGACTCTCTAATGGTGAATGCTGCCTGCACTAGCTTCGTTTGATGTGAGCTGATGGTGTCTCCATGATATGTGCTCCAGCCGGATCAGCTGCTATAGGATTCCTGTAGGACATCCTGTAGTCGTTTCTCCCCCTGGGGTGCATGCTTAAAAAAACAAAGTTGCATTCACGGATGAAGGGTCCTGAGGGTGCCTTGATAGGTAAGGTGTGTGGGCCTCTACATGCTTTATTTTTCACTTGAAAAACAAATTTCTATCTGAGAAAACAGGATTCTGGTATGACGGTGCAGATATATTCAACTAGATGGTGGCAATGGTGGTGAAAGGAGATGAAACCAGTGGAGGATGGAAGAAAAGAGTGGTTGCATGCCTCCTCAACAGACTTCAAGCTTCAAATCCCTCTCCATAATCGATTATGGCCTGCTCAAAGGTTCTACAGGATGTTTCTGGTAAAAATATAGAACTTCTTGTAGAAAGTCCTGTAGCTCCCTGTAGAAGGTTGAACCATGACTAAATTGTGTCTGAACCCTGAAAAAAATGAGTGTTCATGGAGGGGATGGATGTGAGGATGCCTTGGAACTTGGTAGGGAGCCTTCTGCTTGTGTTGGGAGGCCCCATTTCCACATTGTGTACCTGCAACTTGCAACAATTACCAGGGATTAAACTTGGTTTTTTTTTTTCTCTCTGTTTCATCCTTCTTTTTCTTTCTTGCTTTTCCTCTTGCTTTCCTTATGATGGTTTCACTGTTGGTCTGCCCTGGGTTTTCTTACCCTTAGCTTTCTTCCCCTCTGTTTTCCTCTCTGCCTCAATTTGCTCCTTTTCCTCACTGCTGGATGAAGTGAGTTCCTTGGCCAGAATTCATATATAATGCTCTGTTTTGGCTTGTGCGCTGATCAAAAGGGGAATTATGTGTATGGTTTCCTCCTTTGATTCTCAGGACAGGGTTTCTCAGATGTTTGTATCTCCCTTTTCACCAATTCCCTGGTTATACTACTGCTGCTGCCCCAAAACTTGACTGTCAAAATGAAATTAGGCTCTCACAGGCAGAGTGCAGAGCTTAATCTTCAAACCCACCATATACAAGTCACATTTTTTTTTATGCATAGATCAGTCCTTACAGAAGTTTATGGTTTGTACAGGGGGGATTTGTTAACAGACACCGTGGAGGAGAATGTAATATTGAAGCAACTAAAAAGAACTCCTTGTATCACCCAGGCAAATGACAATTCTTGACCCACGGGCAGACTTGTTTTAACTTTCCCTACTCCAAACAATTTAATTTACCACCTTTTGAAACTTCATGCACGGTTATGGCGTTCTTCGAGCCTTCCTCTCTTCGAAACTCCAATTTGTCGAAGAAAAATCCAGGCTTTTCTGCTCTGGAAGGTTGTTTTCTGTGTTTCTTGTAGAAGATTTCCTGTAGAAACGCCTGTAGAGCGTGACATGCGGGAAATTTTTTAAGAAACAGCAGAAATCTCGAGAAACCAGGCAGGAATCTTGCAGAAGACCACTTCTTAACTGATCTAGACGTGGTGGACGTGTGCTCCAGTTGTGACCGCAATTGAACAGAGGGTGGTGAGAATTTCAGCCGAGCATCATTTAATTTCAGCATGATTTACGTGAGAGAGTGAAGTGGCCAAGTGTACGTGGCCACATGTAACTGGAAGTGTTGTTCCTGAACTGTGTGTTTTCCCCTTGTAATCACAGCCGTGAATTGAACTAAGGTTTAAACGGCCAAAACTCCTGGTTGCTTTAATTTTCACGTAAGTCAGTTGTCCATGTGTACTGCGTGACTTCCAGCTGAGTGCTAGAGAAGGCAATCAGCTTAACCTTGCTATATTCGTGGCTTAATTCCACCATTCCATTCATTCATGCAGTTTTTAAATTAGATTTGTGCAATATAAGAATGAGTTTCAGTCACGTACCTGAAGTCAAATGGTTGTTGTGAGGTGTTGTGGCTAGTCATTGTTGCATGCACTGGTTTCTTTGGTTGCATGAGGGCTTGGCTGATGATTTTTGGTTGTTTTCCTTGTGCAGGTGTCCTCTGGCTGGATGCATGCTGCAGAAGTTCATTTCCACGCTCAGATCTGCACCTTCAAGCTGTTGCTGCTGAATTTTCACCAGACCAAAACTTGTTTTCGCCATTGCTTCCAAACGATAGATCGGATCGATCTGAAAATTGCTGAGCATGTTCCTATCATCATGATGCACCTCCCATAGAAAAATCATGATCAATGGATGCACAAATTTCGAGAAAAATGGAAAATGGCTGAAGATTTCAGAGATCAATTTCTCAGAAACCATGCATCGGAATCGGCTGAAACTTCTTGGGTAGGCTACTATCACCCATGTGCATCTCCCCATGGAACAAGTTTTGAAATTGATGCATGGATATGGAGAAAATGCAAAAATGGCTGAAGGATATGGAGGCTGATTTCTCGGAAACTGTGCACCGGAATTGGCTGAAACTGCTCAGGCATATTTCCATCACCCTTGTACAATTCCCCATAAAATGGTTTTTCAAATGGATGCATGGTTTTCAAGTTAGGGAAAAAAAAAATTGTTCTAGGTATTTTTGCTTCAAGGCATTTTGCAGTTTTGTTGCATGGTAAGAAAAGTGAACTTGGACTGTGATGCAGGTATGGAGATGATGGAGGAAGAGTTTGAAGATTGCAGGAGGACTTCTGAACCCTTGAGGAAGCTACCATGTTCGCCAAACCACCTTTTTGAAGTCCATTTCTAGCTTCCTACAATTTCTACAGGAACTTCCTGTAGAAGCACAATGAGGTGGAAAAATGATGGAGAAAGGCGAGGGATGGACACAGAGGTGCTTGCAAGCCTAACCAACAGATTCCCACCATCAGTTCCCTTTTAAAATTGAATTTGGTTCATCCAAAGGTTCTACAGGATGTTTCCTGTAGAAAACACAGAACTTCCTGTAGAAGGCACAGTTTTCATAAAAGGAGCACAATGAGGTGGAAAAGATGATGGAAAAGAGTGAGGAATGAGAACATGGATGCTTGCAGGCATAACCAATAGATTCCAAGCTTTAGATACCCTTCCAAAATCAAATCTGGCTCGCTTGAAGGTTCTACAGGATGTTTCCTGTAGAAATATAGAACTTCCTCTAGAAGGCACAAAAATTTCTTTGTCTTTGTTTTGAGTGATCCTCCTGACCTGCAATGTCCTTCTTGCAACCTGCAATTAGTCAATGGAACTTAGATTTATTTTTTCTCTTTTTTTTTCTTCTTTTTTCTCTTTTTTTTTTTTTGAAAACAACTAGGGCGCCTCATGGAGGTTTTCACCCTAATTGCCTGCCCTAGGCGCCTCCAAGGGAGGTTTTCACCCAAGGATCTTATTCTTTTTTCTTTTCTATTTTTTTTCCAACCCATTGACCGCCTCATGGAGGTTTTCAATCAATGAGCCAATCCAAGGCGCCTCCGAGGAGGTTTTCACCTTAGATTTTTCCTCTTATTTCCATTTTTTCATTTTTCCTTTTTTTTCTTTTTTTTTCATTTTTTTTTCTACCCTACCCTACTTGAGAAACAAAATTGTTCTCAAGTATAAGAATACTTCCAATGGAGCCATGTGCACATCGAGATTAGAGACAAAATTATGTGGATGCTTGAAATGCATGCTTTGACAGCTGTCCGGATTTCAAAGAACAAATGATTTGACTTTGAAGGGATCGAGCATAGCTGAGGAAGAGAGTACTGCTGCAACTTAATGACCATTTGAAACCATATCTCAATGTAGCTCTGATATCCTTGGTCCTTTTGCTGATCTGGATCATGTTTCATATCTTCTTCTATCATGACTTTCTCATCTTCCTCTTTTTGCTGATCTTTCTCTTGAATACATGGAGGATTTGATGGTAACCATGAGGGAGCTTTCTCAATCTCTGATTTTGATGTCTTCTCTTCATCAAGTGCATCCCATGGTTCTTTTCTATCCTCTTTGTTGAGATTGCAACAAGATGATGGAGCTTAGTGAAAAGAGTCGCCTTCACTAAGTGGGCCCGCAGGCTATTTTTGGCGCAAGTCTATTTTTAGACTATGTCTATTTTTAGACATATGGATCATTTCTATGGATTGCAGGTTGTTGTTTATGGATGATTGATCAAGTTGGAAAAAATAGATGGACTTCTATTTTTAGACCACAGCGGAGTGACACCACAGCGGAGTGACTGCTCAGTCAAAATATAGAACAGTCAAATATTATTAGCTCATAATAATATTTAGACTATAAACTTTGTCTTATTCTCTTGGAGCACTTCAGGATGAGCTACGGATGTGGTACATGCAGATCCCAGAGGGAAATACGTGGTTACCTATGGGATGACTAATATTTGCATGCAGGACTTCAGTTAGAACTCAAGTGAGTTGAGTTTAGTGGACTGGAGGTGCAGTTGATGGAGTTGTGTTCAGTTTAGCTTTGTTAAACTTGTTGTATTTAGTCTAACTGGCGAATAGACTAGAGATGAGTTGGGTGAATTAGTTATTAATTAATTCACAAGTTATTAACTCATAATACAAATAATGAATACATCAGTTAACTCAGTTGCATGTCAGTGCATGTTCAGTTCAGCAGGGACAGGTGTTAGAGAATCAGATTGCTATCAGTTGTGACTATAGTTGTGCATCAGATCTTGCACAATCAAGGGATTGAGTATGCCAATGAGTTTGCTCACGTATTTGTCCACATTGTAGCTTGTGCTCACGTGATTTAGCCAAGTAAATACGTGGTTGCCTTGAAATTATCATCAGTTCTTGAGCAGGTATTGAGCAGCGGAGGCAGGCAAGCAACGAAGGAGATTTGAGCCAGTGATTGATTCAGATCTGAGCTGTATTGTGTGTAACCGAGGTGGAGATACTTGTGAGAAGTATTATGCTGTGTAATGTTACATGACTCAATCATTAATATACAGATAGTTGGGGTTTTTAGCGGGATGCTTTCCCCGGGATACATACTGTGTTAATGTGTGAATGCTCTTGATGTTTTATTGTTATTGATGCTGCTATATTGATGATCAACGTAGAGGAGCTTATGTATTGTGTATGTTTTCCGCAATAGTACATGATCAGAATAATCTTTGTTGAATATGTGTTAAATTATTCAAAATTTCTACACTCTTTTGAATCTTCTTTTACTGGATGTGGTCCTTCATTGCTTTCAAGATAATCTCTTTTTTGCAATACTCTTCCTGATCTATGGTGAAGATCATTGAGCTCAAGAGGAGTCATTTGGACATGTTGTGCCTCAGCTTTGCAATTGGGTTGAGCTACTCTAATGTGCGGGTTTGGAAATGGTGGTATGGGTAGTTGAGTGGGGGTGTATATTTGAGATGGATGTGGATGGGGTTGTGGTTGGGCAGGCATTTGGGGTTGTCTTGGTGGAGTAGGAGGTGATGGTTGTGGTTGGGCAGGCATTTGGGGTTGCCTTGGTGGAGCAAGAGGCGATGGTTGTGGTTGAGTAGGCGGTGGAGGAAAATGAGCGAGAGGAGTGTTGTAATGGGGCCTCCATCCCTGATGAGGTGCATTCCACTGAGGCTGTGGCTGAGCATAAGAGTGAAATGAATGAGCAAATGGAGGAGCATAATATGGATCTGTGAAGGAATAAGGAGGAGGTGTGAACCAAGAAGGATGAGCAGGGGGACCCCAAGAAGGCATGAAAGTGGCTTGATAGGGGTCGTAATAGGTCTCGGATGTCCCTTGCAGTTCCTGCTGGTAAAGTATAGGTTCATGTGACCTCCTTAGGTTCATGAAATAGAGTGGTTCAGTGACTTCTTTGGCCCTTTGATATGCAGCTTTGATTCCAGGCAAGGAAGGGCACTGATCTGTAGGATGGTATTCTTCATAGACAAAACACACTTCTATGGAGTACAATGGACATTCGTGCCTAGGATGCTTTCTAGTGCACCTGGGACAAAAGATGGCCAAAGCCCTCTTGGCTTCCTCTTGCTTCCTTTGGATCTGTAAGGTATCCAGTTGCATGCCAAGAAACTGCCTCATATCACTCTTGAAATCTTCCATCTGATTTGAAAATTCATTTTTGGATAAGGTACAACTCCAAACATTTCTTCTTGTAGCCATTTGCTCCAGAGGAATGTTTTCTTCTTCTTCTCCCCTAGAGGTTCTTCAAATATGTCTTTTTTCCCACCTAGGGGTTCTTTAATCACAACCATCAAAGAAGAGAGAAGGTTGGCTGTGTGAAGTAGTCGGGGTGTTGTGCAATCATTTTTTTGAATTATCTCTACTCCTATAAGGCATGAAAGGAAATATTTTCTTATACCTACAAAACTAAAATAGATTGAACTGCAACTAACAATCTTGTTGAAGTGAAAATGCGGAATTGAAATGAAAACAGGAAAGGAATAATCTATTTTGCTGAAATGAAATTACAGGAATGAAATGCTAAGCTACGCTTGCAGAATTGAAATTGCAGAATTGAAATGCTAATCTACGCTTGCACAAATGAAATTGTGGAATTGAAATTCTAATCTATGAAAGTGGGAAATGTCTAATCTACTTTTGCGGAAATGAAATTTCAAAATGGAAATGAAATAAACTACTTAGCAGAAGGTTGTAGTAGAAAATAGAAGAATAGTAGCAATCACCAATACTCTAACGCTTCCCCGGCAACGGCGCCAAAAAGATGGTGGGCCCTAGTATTGCAGCAATAATGCTGCAACTCTTGGGACTCCCTTCTTTACTTTTATCAACCCGGTCGTTCGTAACAAACTTGGAAGCGACAGTGCTGTATGCACAAGTACTAGCTCTTACCGCAGTTGTCACTTGGTCAGCTGGCACAAGTCCGCTAGGGGCTTTAGCCAACTTATATGAGCTCTTAGAAGAAGCTTTTTAATTGATGGATGAAAGCTAACTCAAAGGAAGCTAATCTACTTGCAAAAAAAGATTGAAAAACTGACGGAAAGCGCAAACCCTAGCAAACCCTAATTCTACCAGCTAGTCCTACTGATTCAAAGATGAGAGTGCAAACTACTGAAAGAGATGCCATTACTTCTATGAAGGTAAAATACATGTGTCTATACTACGTCTATCCTAGGAAAACATCTTTTTGTATTTTTGAATAAGTTGTCAGAATTATCATGCATGTGCTTTTAACTGGTTTTGACTGTGCAGAGGTGGATCAAGGAGGAGAAATGCTTGGAAGAGGTCAGGAAGGTTTAGAGAGGGTCTAAGGAGTCCCTAACACCCTTCCTAAGAGTTTCATAGAGTTTGGCCTTCAAGAAACCTCATTCGTGAGCTTCTACAGGAAGTTTGCAGGGGTTCTACAGGATGTACAGAGATTTCTACAGGATGTTCATAAATTTCTACAGGATGTTTAGAAATGGGATTTGAAGGATAGATGAGTGAGGGAAGATGCATGAATGGATATGGAGGTAGGATAGGGGTCTGAAGTGGCCCAAGAACTAGTGGATGGAGTGGTGAGAAGGTGAATATGGCTAAGTTGGCTCAAAGAAGGTTGAAATAATGATTGCACAAAAACTAGGGTTATGTGAGAAAATGTGGCAACCGTGAGGTAAGGATTCTAAGTAGAGGGTGGAGTGGATGGTACTGATGGAGAATAAGTAGATGAAGGAGTGGTACAGGTGCTCTGTAAGTCATTTTTCCAATCTTAACCAACAAAGACTCGTAAATTCAAAGACCTAGTTACATTGACCTAATTTTCTAGCTGTTAGTAAAGAGAATGAACAGAAGTGTGACCTACAATGAAACCATGTATTTTAACTCATGCAACTAAGAAAATGAAAGTATGAACTTGTAACCAACTTATACACATGAAAATCAAACACTAGTGATTGCATGGCAAAGCAAAATCAGTGTTTTTGTGGGCAACAAAGTCATCCTAGTCACGGCTTCTGATCCCACTAAGGGAGAGGTGAAACCGGAGATGTTTGATGGCCCTTTTCTTGAAGCTTTTTCTGTTAACAACCTATCAACTAAATCTGAGCATGAAAAGCTATTTTACTCATCAAAAACAACCTAAATAACAAAACAAGATTTAGATCTAAATAGCAGATTTTATTCTAAGAATGCAGCAAAGACACATGAAAGTAAACAAAGGAGGTATTGGGCGCTTGAGATGGGCCCAAACCCAAGAGCTACAGCCTTATAAGAGAGATTTAGAGCTGGTACAAAGCTGGATTCATATTTATTGATCAAAAGAAATGTTACATTCCAAAAATTGTCCACAAGAAGAACTTGAAAATGTGCTGAAAGCAAAGCTAATCTACTGCCTAAAAATTGAACTACAAAATGACTACCAAATGAATACAAAAATGACTAACTACTGGCTATCTACTGGCTAACCAAAATGACTTACTAAAATGAGGCCCTAAGCCCTCTTATTTATACAAATTGAGGACCCCAACAGTCCTCCTAAACTTTAGGGACTCGGCTGCCCAAGACTTGTAGTTAACAACAATCCTACTTGACTTGCTTGGCTGCCCTTGTGTTAATTGATTTGGTGGCCCTTGAACTCTGAGCTAATGGTGGAGAATTTGAGGTAAGGGCCCATAAATGAAGGGAACACCTTCCTAAAAATACTCTCCATGAATTTGGCTGCCAAGTGCTCATTTCAACCATTGGCTTTGTCTCCAAATTGACCAAAAAGGCTACACAAAGCACACATTAGACTTGTTGGCATAATGACTAACCCAATTCACTCTATTAGCATAAATATAATCAGAAACATGCAATAAACTAATGAGAATGGTGGACTAAGTCAAATTAGGAGGCTGAATGAGCCCATATAATTATCCATTTTTGGGGCTCATCATCACCCCCTACTGAAAGTGTTGCTCATCCTCTGAGCACTTAATCTATTTCTTCATCTTTGATGGTCCTGGTGGCCTCCCTGTCAAGCCAAGCTTCTGAAGTGATGTCCTCTTCTCGGTCATGAAACCATGCTTTTCTCCCTACTTCTTCCCACTACCTGTGCTCCTTTTCTTGTATCAGTTTTGTTAAAGCCTCAGCCTTAGCCTGCATCTTGTCCTCTCTCTGCTGTTCATTAGATGGTTCCTTGTCTTTCCTTCTTCCTATGATTGTTTGGCCACCTTTTCCTCCAATTTCTTGGTCTCTCTTAGCTTAGCCGGAGTTTCTTGTAGAGAATTCTCAGCTTCCTGTAGAACTATCTTTGAGTCCATCATCTTAATTTTCTCTCTCTAGGTGAAGGCTTTTGGCTTCCTCATTCATAGATGATGGATCTCTTTGAAGGAGACTCTTCCTTTTGTTTAGATGTGGTGTCCTCAATTGTAATTGGCTCCTTTGACTGTTGCTGGGGTCTGCCAGCTTTTATCCGCATGCTCCTTCTTGCCTTAAAGTACATGGAAGGATCCCTTTTTCGCTTCCCATTTTGTTTAGGAGATGTGCTTAAGATAGCCAACACAGCTGCTGCCTCCCTGGCCAAAATTTCGGGTGATTTCTCCTTTTGTTGCTCTGTTTCCATACTTCCTGTAGAAAGTCCTGTGTCGACTGTTTTCAGGCTTCCCGTAGAAACTGTTTTCGGACTTCCTGTAGAAACTGTTTTCAGACTTCCAGTAGAAACTGTTTTGGTCTATTTGGATAGATGTGGCTTTCCGTTTAATTCCTATTTGGTTGCCTTGGCCGTGACAACTTATATCTGGGGTTTTTCAGCCTTTTCTGCCCTACTTTGCATCCTCCTTTCCCATGGTGTTTGTGCTATTGTCCGCACATCTGTTTTAGGCTCAACAACCTAGCCCATTTCTCCTTTTCCTCTCTGTTCTTGCTGTGCCTGGATGTCTTGCATTTCTTCATCATTGGTTTCCTCACCTTTTTCAATGTGTTCTTCTTCCTTGCCATCCTTTATTTTTCTTCAGCACTTCCACTAACTCATCGCCATTCGTTCTTTGAGTATCCAGCCTTTTCCTCCCCCTCTTGCTTTTATTTGGCTCCTTGTATTTCTCTTGATCATGTAAAAGATCCCACCTATTCATTGTATGACTATACTATCACAAACTTACTGTTCCTGGTTGGTTAATTACATGCCTTGAATGGTCCAATCCTACGACTGATTTCCACCTTACACTTATTTCATCTCATTAGTCTTATGGTCAATTTTAAGTCGCACCAATGTTTGCTAAACCTTCATTTGTACAAATTTGGGCACCTTCAATTAATCCTTCTAGTGGTAGCCGGTTGTCAGCTGCCAAGCCTGATCCGTCACAGTAACAAATTTTGCATTCCCAGCCTGATCTCTTTTAGAAGCACTCTCAAAGTATTGTTCCCTTGTTCTCGATTTTGACAGTTCCAAACTAGCTTGGATCTGTGACAGAATCTTCATGTCTCTCCTTTGATGTGAGACTCTAATTCCATTCTCCAAGTCCCCCACCAACTTTAATATTTCCATCCCTTTATAATCCTGGATCACCTGCATCAAATTCTGATATGACACCTTACTCTGTTTTAACAATTATGTTCGTGCCTGCAAAATACCCTGACCAAGTTTGTTCTTCGGTTCTCTTTTCCAGAAAACCTCCTTAATACCTGCAAAAGTCCATGTCCAAGTTTGTTCTTTTGTTCTTTTCTTTTTTGGTAGAAAGAGATCTCAAGGACATTAAAAATTATTCAGCTATTTGTTTATGAGAGGAAGAGTTTTGCTTCTACAGCCAGATGACAGAGACCAAGTTTTCTTCTCAGGACACATTCAGATATGCAAATTTTAAGAATTTCATCCACAGGCTGGCTCTCACAGTTGCATATGCCTTCCTTACAAGAGAATTTTATACCAGAAACGTGGAGAGTAATTTTGATGTAGAAAAACTGAGAAATTTCATGCAACACACAATCACATTGCTATTTTTGACTTACAGGTAGACTTGTCTCTAATTCTCCTACTCCAGACAGTTCAATTCACCACCTTTCGAAATATATCATGCATGGAAGAGTGTTTTCGAGCCTACCTTTCTCGGAACTCTAAATTTGATGAAGGAAAGCTGAGGTTTCTCTGTTCCAAAAGGTTGTGTCGTACTTCCTGTAGAAGACCCCCCCCCTCCCCCCATTTCCTGTAGAATGCCCTTGCGCTTCTGAGTGAGCCCAATACGCTGGAGAATTTTGAAACAGGTCGAAAATATTGGTGGAGGATGACAGGTTAACAGATTGTGGGAGCAGAGGACGCGTACTTCAGCTAAGAATGTTGCAAGTGCAAATTAATCAGTGGGTGATGAGAGTCAGCCGAGCATTTTTTAATTATGGCATGATTCGTGGTGAGGAAGTGAAGTGGCCAGGTGTACGTGGCCACATGCATATGACAGTGTTGTTTATGAACTGTATGTTTTCTACCTGTAATCACTGCCATCAATTGCACTGAGGTTTAAACAGTCACCACTATCTGTTTTTTTTAATTTTACGTGATTTAACTGTACATGCATGCTGCATGATTTCCAACGGAGTGCTAGAGACCGGACCAAGCACTATCAGGTTACTTTGCTAGCTTCCTGACTTAATCCCATCATTTCATTCGTTTATGCACTTTCCAAATCATATTGATGCATATAGAGGAACTGGTTTAGACACATACCTGTAAGTCGACGTGCTGCTGTGTCCTTTTTGCTGCTGCATGCATTTGTTTCTGAGGTTGCATGATGGCTTGGTTGCTAATTCGTGGCTGTTTCTCTTGTGCAGGTATCCTTTGGTCGGATCCACGCTGTAGGAATTTGTTTCCACATTCAGATCTGCACCCTCAAGCTGCTGATGTTGAATTTCCACAGGACAGAAACTTGTTTTCGCCATTGATCCCGAAGGATAGACCGGACCGATCTGAAACTATTTGAGCATGTTTTTATCATCGTTATGCACCTCCCAGAGCGAAATGGTGGTCAATGGATGCACGGATTTCAAGAAAAATAGAAAATGGCTGAAGATTACAGAGGTCAATTTCTCAAAAACCGTGCATCAGAATTGGCTGAAACTGCTTGGGTAGGTTACTATCACTCATATGCATCTCCCCATGAAATAGGTTTTGAAACGAATGCACAAATATGGAGAAAATGCAAAAATGGCTGAAGGTGATGGAGGTTGATTTCTTGGAAATTGTGCACCAGAATTGGCTGAAACTGCTCGGGCATGTTGCCATCATCCCTGTACAACTCCCCATAAAACAATTTTTCAAATGGATGCATGGTTTTCAAGTTAGGGCAAAAACAAATTTCAACACTATGTATTTTTGCTTCCAAGCATTCTGCAGTTTTTTGCATGGTAAGAAAAAATGAGCTTGGGCTGTGATGCAGGCATGGAAATGATGGAGGAGGAGTTTGAAGATTGCAGGAGGACTTATGAACCCTTTAGGAAGCTATCATGTTCACTAAACCACCTTTTTGAAATCCATTTCTAGCTTCCTTTAATTTTTACAAGAACTTCCTATAGAAGCACAATGAGGTGGAAAAAATGATGGAGAAAGGTGAGGGATGGAGACATGGATGCTTGTAGGCCTAACCAATAGATTCCAACCATCAGATTCCCTTTTAAAATTGAATTTGATTCGTTCGAAGGTTCTACAGGATGTTTTCTGTAGAAATTCAGAACTTCCTGTAGAAACGCCTGGAACTTCCTGTAGAAAACCCTGGAACTTCCTGTAGAAAGCCCAAAACTTCCTGTAGAAAGCCCAATCTTGACCTGAATGTGACCAAATCCTAGGAGAGGTGAGTGGCCATGGAGGGAGTGTCTGAAGGGATGTCCTGGAGCCTGGTATGGACTCCTGTCCTCGTTTTACGCACCCCTCTTTTCCTGTAATGTATTCACTGCCAACTGCAATTTTTCACAGAGATTAGTCCTGTTTTTTTTCTTTTTTTCCTTTTTTTATTTTTTTTTAATTTTCTTTTGTCTTTTTTTTTTTGAAAACAACTAGGGCGCCTCATGGAGGTTTTCACCCTAATTGCCTGCCTTGGGCGCCTCCAAGGGAGGTTTTCACCCAGGGATCTTATTCTCTCTTTCTGTTTCTTTTTTCTTCTTTTTTCCAACCCATTGACTGCCTCATAGAGGTTTTCAATCAATGAGCCAATCTAAGGCACCTCTGAGGAGATTTTCACCTTAGATTTTTTCCTTCTTATTTCCATTTTTTTCATTTTTTTTTTTTTTCTACCCTACCCTACTTGAAAAACAAAATTGTTTTCAAGCATAAGAATACTTCCAATGGAGCCATGTTTACATCGAGATTAGAGACAAAATGATGTGGAGGCTTGAAATGCATGCTTTGACAACTATCTAGATTTCAGAGACCAAATGATTTGACTTTGAAGGGATCAAACATAGCTGAAGAAGGGAGTACTGTTGCAACTTAGTGACCGTCTGAAACCATATCTCAATATAGCTCTGATATCCTTGGTCCTTTTGCTGATCTAGATCATTCTTCATATCACCTTCTGCCATGACCTTCTCATCTTCCTCTTTTTGTTGATTTTTCTCTTGAGTACATGGAGGATTTGATGATAACCATGAGGGAACTCTCTCGATTTCTAATTCTGATGTCTTATCTTCATCAAGTGCAGCCCATGGTTCTTTGATCTCCTCTTTTGAATCTTATTTTGTTGGATGTGGTCCTTCGATGCTTTCAAGATAATCTTTTTTCTGCAATACTCTTCTTAAGATTTGATGAAGATCATTGAGCTCAAGAGGAGTCCTTTGGACATGTGCCTCAACTTTTCAATCAGGTTGAGCTATTCCAATGTGCGGGTTTGGAAATGGTGGTATGGGTAGTTGAGTGGGGGTGTATATTTGAGATGGATGTAGATGGGGTTGTGGTTGGGCAGGTGGTGGAGGCAAAGGAGTGGGAGGAGTGTTGTACTGGGGCCTCCACCCCTGATGAGGTGCATTCCACTGAGGCTGTGGCTGAGCATAAGAGTGAAATGAATGAGCAACTGGGGAAGCATGGTATTGAGGAGGATACGACCAAGGAGGGGGTGTGGACCAAGAAGGATGAGCAGGGGGACCCCAAGAAGGCATGGAAGAGGCTTGATAGGGGTCGTAATAGGTCTGGGATGTCCCTTGCATTCCCTGCTAGTAAGGTATGGGTCCATGTGGCCTCCTTTGGTTCATATAGTAAAGTGGTTCAGTGGCTCCTTTGGCCCTCTGATATGCAGCTTTAATTCCGGGCAAGGAAGGGCACTGATTCATAGGATGGTATTCTTCATAGACAAAACACACTTCTATGGAGTACAATGGACATTTGTTCTTAGGATGCTTTCTAGTGCACCTGGGACAAAAGATGGCAAAAGCCCTCTTGGCTTCCTCTTACTTCCTTTGGATCTGCAAGGTATCCAGTTGCATGGTAAGAAACTGCCTCACCTCTCTCCTAAAATCTTCCATCTGATTTGCAAATTTATTTTTGGATAAGGTACTGCTCTAAACATTTCTGTTTGTAGCCATTTGCTCCAGAGGAATTTTTTCTTCTTCTTCTTCCCTTGAGGTTCTTCACATATGTCTTGCTATCCACCTAAGGGTTTTTTAATCACAGCCATCGAAGAAGAGAGAAGTTTGGTTGTGTGAAGCAGTGGGGGTGTTGTGCAATCATTTTTCTAAATTATCTCTACTCCTACATGGCATGAAAGGAAATCTTTTTGGTTGATTTTTGCTTTTTTTCTTCTTGTACCTGCAAAACTGAAATAGATTGAACTGCAACTAACTAAAATCTATCTTTCTAAAATGAAAATGTGGAATTGAAATGAAAGCAGGAGAGGACTAATCTATTTCGCTGAAATGAATTGCAGGAATGAAATGATAAGCTACACTTGCATAATTGAAATTGCGGAATTGAAATGCTAATCTATGCTTGCAGAATTGAAATGCTAATCTACGCTTGCAGAATTGAAATTGTTGAATTGAAATGCTAATCTATGAAAGCATGAAATGTCTACTCTACTTTTGCGGAAATGAAATTACAGAATGGAAATGAAATAAACTACTTAGCAGAAGGTTGCATTGGAAAATAGAAGAAAAGCAACAATCACCAATACTCTGACGCTTCCCTGGCAACGACGCCAAAAAGGATGGTGGGCCCCAGTATTGCAGCAATAATGCTACAAATCCTGGGACTCCCTTCTTTAATTTTATCAACCCGGTAGTTCGTAACAAACTTGGAAGCGACGGTGTTGTATGCACAAGTACTAGCTCTTGCCGCAGCTGTCACTTGATCAGCTGGCACAAGTCCGCTAGGGGATTTAGCCAACTTCTATGGGCTCTTAGAAGAATCTTTTAATTGATGGATGAAAGCTAACTCAAAGGAAGCTAATCTACTTGCGAAAAGTGAATGGAAAACTGAAGGAAAGCGCAAACCCTAACAAACCCTAATTCTACCAGCTAGTCCTACTGATGCAAAAATGAGAGTGCAAACTACTGAAAGAGATGCCATTACTTCTATTAAGGTAAAAGACATGTGTTTAAACTACCTTTGTCCTAAGAAAGCATCTTTTTTGTATTTTTGATTAAGTTGTCAATTTTCTCATGCATATGCTTAAACTGTGCTTTACTGTGCAGGGGTGGATCAAGGAAGAGGGATGCTTGGAAATGGTTAGAAAGGTTCAGAGAGGGTCTAAGGAGTCCCTACCACCCTTCCGGAGAGTCTCACAAAGTTTGGATATCAGGAAACCTCACTTGTGAGCTTCTACAAGAAGTATGCAGGGGTTCAACAGGATGTTTCAGAATTTCTACAGGATGTTTGGAAATCGGTTTTTAGGGGATGGATGAGTGAGGGAAGGTGCATGGATGGATCTGGAGGTAGGATAGGGGTCTAAAAATGGCCTAAGGATTGGTGGGTGGATCGGTGAAGAGGTGTAGAAGGCTGACTTGGCTTGAAGAGGGCTAAGGCAGCGATGAGTAAGGAGGTAAGGTTTCGTGGACAAAAAGGATAGATGGGGAACGAGAAACTTAGCTAAGAGACAAAAAAGGTGGCTCAGATGATACTTTGGGTGGATGAAAGAATGAAGAAGATGCCCTGCACGGTGTACCTTGATCAAATCAACAAAGGCTTGCAAATGATCAAATCATGAACTAGTCTAGTCTAACCATCAACAACATAAATGAGCAACAACTTTATTTGGGAGGAAAACCTTGTACACCATCTACACAAAGAAACATTTCAGATGTCCAAACCCATGACTAATCTCTGCTAATAAAAACAAGCACACTAAAGATTGCATAATCAAGCAAACTAGTGTTTTTGTGAGGCAACATTGTTTCCTCAATTCCAGCACCAAATCCAATAAGGGTGAGGTGAAACCAGGAGTGTGGTTGTCCCTTTTCTTGGAGGTTTTGCTTTTATTATCCTACCAAAGCACCTAAAACAATGTCATTCATAAACAATGATCTATTCCAGCAACATATCGAAATCTACATAACAGAAATATGTTCAAATGCATAAAGGAAAACAGTGATACGTAAAGGAAAAGTAACAATACAGAAAGGAGGCCCTAGGCTCTCAGGTTGGGCCCAACCCTGAGAGCTTTGGCTCCTATGAAAAACTCAAATTTGATAGGAAACCAAACTTCTTCTCATTATCCAAAAATAATCATAAAAGTCATTCCAAAAATGGCTATAAAAGAACAAAATAGAACTGCAGCACTGAGGTGCAAAGTACACAATAGTTTCAAAAGTGTTCTTACGAAGGTTGAGGCCTCAACATTTATACATCACGAGGGACCTAGCTGGCCTCCTCAATTTGTGGAACTCGACTGTCAAACTGTGAGTTAAACAGTCCCTTTCTAAATGCTGCTTGGCTGCCTTCTAGATTTGGTTTGGTGGTCTTTGGAGCTCGAAGTTGGGGGTGAAGATCCCAAGGAAGGGTTATTTAATGCCATAGGCAACCCCCCCCCTTCGAGTCCTCACCTCAGGCTTGGCTGCCTTATAGCTCATGATTGCTTTGACTTTGCCCCAATATATGTCAAAAACCTGAAATAAACACGTGTTAACCACCTAGGAAAAGTGACTTCCCTTATTCGTACCAACGACATAAACATACTAAAAATAATGCATAAACTATAGAAAATGATGGATTTGAACAAGGACTGAACAAGGATAATTATGCAAAATAAGCCCAACAAGTTACCAATTTTGGGGCTCATCATCGCCCCCTGCTAAAAGGGTTGCTCATCCTCTGAGCAACTAGTCCAACTCCTCGTCTTTCATTGATTTGATGGCCACTCTCACATCCTAGGCTTCTGAAGTAGTTTCCTCCACACTGTCATGGAATCCGGCCTTCCTCTCCACTTCTTCCCACTGCTTATGCTCCTCCTCGTCTGTGCCTCCCTCTAACAATCCCAAAAGTAAGGGTGGACTTAGCTTGAGGCCTATCCAATTGGCTTGGAGGTTCTGCATATACTTCTTGTAGAGAGGTACCCGTGCCAAAGCCTCCCTCATTCGAGTTGGAGTGTGATATTCTCGAATTTTGAGGCTGTGGGACAATCTGTTTCACCTACGAGTGCAAGCATGAACACAATTGTCCCCTAGTAATCTCTCCATATCCTCGAAGTGTGCTATGGCCTGGGCCTAATGATCCATGTACTCTAATAAACCCCAAAAGTTGGTTGCTAAGTGCTGGTGAGCAGATATCAGTGTTGTGGGGTCCCCTGGCTCTGCTCTAACCAGCAGTGGTTCATGTAACTCCCGGTCCATGACATTCCTGACCTCAGCTGCTCTCTTCTCTTCGTGGTTTAACCATGAGGTCATTTCCATCAACTGCATGTCCCCTACTGTTATGTTGGGGTCCCACGAAGTGATGTTTGGAAGGGCCAAATTATGGAGGTAAAACTCTAAAAGCTTGGCCTTATCTTCCAATGAACTGGTGTTACATAAAGCTGTGAACTACTGGGAGTTTTGGATGTGAGAGATACCCCTCTGTGCCAACATATTGATTTGGAACTGCAGCCACTGGTCCTTTAGGTACAGGCCATAAGATTTGGCCGGCTACCTACATTGCAGTGATTCCATTGCCCAACTGGCCATGTAGGCTAGTTGTGCGTCCTTTTCTTTCACCTGCTGCTTTAGGGATTGTATCTCCATATCTGCCTACAATCCCCTTTCCTGTAGCTACTGGTTGAACTCCTCAAGATCAGCTTGCATCTCTTCTTTTCCTTGAGGTTTTGCTGAGGGATCCTTGGCTGCCATGTCCTTTTCTTTCCTCTGTCCCTGCAGCTGGAGCTGGTGTCTAAGCAGCTCATTCTCTTCTCTCAACTTGGCTCGCTGGGAGCTTTCCACATGCCTTACTCTTGCCAACTCCCTTTGTGCTTCCTTGAGCCTTTCCTCTAGAGGCCCGATATCTTCTACCCCCTTAGATTTAGTTATCTTCATCCACGTGTGGGTTCGTACCCGTTCTTCCTCTAGTGCTAAAAACAGTGGCATTGTGAACTTCTGGGGAATAATTTTGCCTGCCTCCAAAAAGTTATAATAAGAGCCCAAGTTGGGATGGGGGCTTGGTTCCATGATAACATCGGCTTTCTCCTCCTTTGGTGGTGACTTGGCTGCTCCCTCCTCCTCTTGTGGTGACTCGGCTGCTTTCTCCTCCATCTGCTCAGTTTCCTTCAGCTTAGCCAAAGTTTCCTGTAGAATAGCCTCAACATCTTGTAGAGAGGCTTCTGAGATTAATTTTTCCATTATGTCCCTCCATGAAGATGTTTTTGGGATCCCCCGCTCATAATTAATGGATGCTTTGGAGGGGGATTTATCCCTTGGTGTGGTATGGGTATCCACGATAGTGATTAGTTCTTTTCATGGAGGCTGGGGTCTGCCAGTCTTAATTCTTACACTCCTTCTCGCTTTGAAGTACAGAGGAGTCTCCCTCTTTCATTTTTCTTTTGGCTTGGGAGGGGTACTTAGGGCGGCCAGCATAGCTGCTGCCTCCCTAGCTAGGATTTCAGCCGACTTCTCCTTCTGTTGTCCTCCTTTCGGACTTCCTGTAGAAAGTCCTGTAGCGGTTGCTTTCTAGCTTCCTATAGAAGTCGTTTTCAACTTTCCTATAGAAAGACTCTACTACTTTCCTATAGAAATACTCTGCTGCTTTCCTGTAGGAGTACTCTGCTGCTTTCCTGTAGGAATCGAGGGCACTGTTTTAGCCTACTTGGCCGAGGGGACTTTTTCTTTTATCTTGGCTGAGGTTTCCTTAGGGGTGCCCTTACTATCTTGGAATTTCTCAGTCCGTTCTGCCCTGCTCTGTAATCGTTTTTCACTGGGCGTTGGTGCAATTCCCTCATCCCCTGTTTTGACAGCTTGCCCTGTTGCTGATGTTCCTTTTTTCTCCTTCTTTAATGTTTTTCCAGGGGTGTCTTGTTTTTTAACTTTCTTCTCGGCCTGGGTAGGCTCCTTCTCCTCACTGCTAGAAGAAGTGAGCTCCTTGGCTAAGACTCGGATGTCATTGTCCTTCAACATATTTTGGAAAATTTCTCAGGAGAGAGGGACAGTGAAAGTGTGGAGTGCATCTTCCACGAGGAGCTTAATAAGCCCATGATGAGCTAGCTGGTTTGGTGTCCCCTCTCTGAGTTTGGTGGCACATTCAGTCATGGACTGCAGGAGGAAATAAGGAATGCTCAATTTTTGTTCTGAGGGGAGGTCCATGTGGTGTCTGAGTTCTGTGAGCAGCCGAAAATGATAACCATATATGATGTTGAATCGCCCCTCGCACGTGATATACTTCATAATTTGGAGGCTGACTTCACTCCAGAACGGTTGTAGGCTAGTCCTCCTAACTCCGTTCTTATCTTATGATAATTGTTCTTCTGGCAAGAAGAATTCTTCCTTAGCCTTCTGACCCAGCTTCCTCTCCTCCTTATCCCAAGGCATCCCCATTGGAAGATCAGTCACCCTGCTGATGAGCTGTGGGGTGAGTCTGAGGGTCAGTCCTCTGAAATTGACAACCGCCAATGTTTTTGACTTCAGCTTTAGGGATCGAAGGAATTCTTCCGTAATTTCATCGTCGTGCCCTTAGAGCTTGTCACAAAATGACATCCATTGTGCACGAGAAGACAGGTCTACCACCTCAGGTGTTTCCCGTAATTTCTTTGAGTCTGAAGGTTCTTTTCGAATGAACCCACCCGGCATGGTAAAACTCTGTGTTTGCTCTCGTGTTCACACAAACTGGGAATTCTGGGTGGATTCCCTCCTCAGAGCGTAAAGAAAATATCTTTGGTCGATTACCCTGTGCTGAATTTTCCTGCTCGCATATACAAAAGGAGAATTTCAGGAATTTTCACTCGGAGCGCAGAGCTACGTCTCCATTATACACACAGCGACATAAAATTTACAATTTTAACAGTGTTTGACAGGGTATCACTTTCTACAGGAGGGAGTTTTCATTCATGCGTGGAGGAAATTGCTCATGCATATTACTACGACGATTTCGACAGCGACATATATAAAAAACAGACATAATTGCACTCAAATTTCTCTACCCCCTTTACTACGTCAAATTCACCACCTTTAGAATTCTTTTTTTTTGCATGGGGAGGTTAAATTATGCCTACCTCACCAAAATTCGCCACCCTCGACGTGAACAGTCTGCAATGCTGCGGATGTCATGTTTCCTGTAGCGCAGCTTCCTGTAGAAGTTGTTCTCGGCTTCCGGAGGAGGTTACGGTAGCGCAGGACCAGTCTGAGCGGTAGCAGGACATTTGAACAGGTCAAAAACTTCGGGTCAACCACTTGCAGAGGAAGAGGATGCACATTCGGCTGGAAAATGGATGTGTTCATAAATGACTGTAGTGCATCATAAGTATCAACCGGCCGATTTCGAATTGCTGCGGAATTCATGGCGCGGGGGTGAGCTGTCCTTGATGATCCATTGGCCGACGTCACTGCAATCATCCCCCAGCGTGCCCCTAACCGCCGAATTCTTCCTCTGGATTTACCGCCGCCATTCTTGTCATACCTCCGCTTCTTCCCGACTGGACACTTCCCACGTGCCAATTATCCACCCTTTCGGCATAATCAATCCAATTCGGATCCTACGAGGCCGCTTGACTGGCTGTGGTGGCTAGTTGAGTGGCAATCAACCTTGTTCAATCCGCCCATTTTCACAGTCGTGCATATTCAGAGTATAGCTTATGCAATTGGACGAAATAAGGTTAGGCACTTACCTGTGCGGCCGTGGACATGGTTTTTTCCAGGTTTCAAGACGAGGGATGCCGGATCTGCGTGCTGCTGCTTCGTGTTCAAGTGTTGGAGCTTCCCTGCATTGGTTACTGCTGGCTGTGAGTCTTGGAGACCCGTTCCTCTGGTGGCGAACATGGCATGCACGGTTCTGCGAGCTGTTGGTGTCTTCGTGGTAGGTACTCCAGCTAGATCAGCTGCTACAGGATTCCTGTAGGACATCCTGTAGCCGTTTCTCCTCCTGGGGTGCATGTTAACATAATTCGAGTCACATTGCACAGGTGAAAGGTCCTAAGGTCACCTAAACAGGTTAGTGCTCGAGCCTCAAAAGACCTTATTTTTGAGATTAAAAAACACAATTTTCCTTATTTGAAAAACAGAGTTCTGGTTGCATGTGCAGGTATGCTTACCCAGATTGGAGTGGCGGTGGTGAAAAGAGGTGAAGCGAGTGGAGGATGGAAGAAAAGGGTCGTTGCATGCCTCCTCAGCCGACTTCAAGCTCCAAATCCTCCCCTGCAGTCGATTCTGGCCCGTCCAAAAGTTCTACAGGAAGTTTCCTATAGAAATACAGAACTTCCTGTAGCTTCCTGTAGAAGGTTGAACCATGATCCGATTGTGCCCAATCCTTGGAAAAATGAGAGTTCATGGTGGGTGTGCATGAGAGGCTATCTGGTGTCATGATGGGGACCCTTGTCCTCGAGTTGAGAGTCCTCCTTTGGTGCGCTGTATACCTGCAACCTGCAACACTTTCAGCTTGTTTTTTCTTTTTTTCCCTTTTTGTTTCTCTTTGTTTCTCTTTTTTTCTCTTCTCTTTTTTCTTTTTTTTTTTCTTTTTCTTTTAAGAGACAACATGGGCGCCTCAATGAGGTTTTCACCCCTACCACCTGCCTTGGGCACCTTAAAAAGGTTTTCACCCAAGGATCTTTCTATTCCCATTTTTTCTTTTTTTAGAGAGACAGCAGGAGTGCCTCAATGAGGTTTTCACTCCTACCATTTGCATTGGGTGCCTTAGAAAGTTTTTCACCCAAGGATCTTTTTTATTTCATTTTTTTTTTTAATATAAAATGATGCTCAGGGTGTGCCCATAACAGAGGCAGAACCCTTCTCTATGACCAGCACTGATTTTTCCATAGTTTTGACGAACTCTTGCCTCGAAAGAGGTTTCCTATAGATCTTTAGTCAATGCCCATTGAAGAGCATGGGGATGGCTTCTTCATCAATAGTATGGATAAGGATGGAACCATTTTCATTACACTTTTCCATTGCATATGGTCCTATCCACCTTGTTCTCAGCTTCCCTTTGAAATCCTTATGTCTGGAATCATATAGCAGCGCCCATTCTCCCGGCTGGAATTGTTTATCATTGAAGTGCCAGTCATGCCACACCTTCCTCTAAAGTTGAGTCACTTTTGAGTGGAGGAGGGCCTGCATTCAAAGTTCGTCTAGCCCATTCAACTGCATTAACCTTTCTTGTTGAGCATGTCTGAGATCTAGGTCCAGCTGAGCTGCCATCCTCAATGTGTTGTATTCAAACTCGATTGACAACAAAGCTCTCTTCCCATAGACCAACTCATAGGGTGTGAAACTGGTTGTGGTCTTCCAAGTGGTGTTGTAGGCCCAAGTGGCCTAAACCAGGCGATCTACCCAATCCCTTCTACTACTGCTCACCACCTTAGTCAAGATCCCCTCTAATGCTCTGTTGGTGACTTCCACTTGCCCATTCGCTTGAGGATGATATGGGGTGGAAATCCTATGCTTGATTTTGTGATGAGCAAGCAGATCTTCAATCAAATTGGAGTTGAACTGGCTTCCTTTATCGGTGACTACCTCTCTTGGGTAGCCAAATTTGTAGAAAATGTTTTCTCTTAAAAACTCGGCCACCTTTTCTTCTGTTGCTACTTTGATTGCTTTGGTCTCTGCCCACTTTGTCAGATAATCTGTGCACACAATGATGTAAGACTTTTGCCTTGAAGGAGGGTTGATAGGGCCCACAAAGTCCATACCCCACTTCTCAAA
>APFE031626476.1:13456-80685 GCA_000404065.3 Pinus taeda | reverse complement strand
TGGCCTGGGTGTCTTCCACCAATTCTTCCAAGGATAGCTCACTAGGGGGAGGATTTTGGATTAAGTTTTCAATCAAATCATCCTCGGTTGGAGGACCTCCCTTTCTGGCTTCCATTGTGCATAATGGTGCAGAGTAGAGCTCATCCTCTTCTTCTTCTTCCATCCAGAGGGGTAAGTCATGTTCTACCAGAGGTTGGGCAGGAGGGTATAGGACCAGTTGTTTGGACATAGGCCCATTTTTGATGGTCATGCTTCCGGCTCGGCAACTGATGTAAGCATCTGCTGTGGCCAGCCAAGGCCTTCCCAAAATGAGGGGATAGCCTGCGAGTTTTTCCTTAGGCTGGAGGACCAAAAAGTATGCAGGGTATTCCCAGGAGTCAACAAAGACCAAGACATCCTCCACAATCCCTTCGGGAGTCACGGTGGAGCGGTCTGCCAATTGCAGCACTGTCGAGGTCTTCCTTAGGGAACTCTAAAGATTGAGCTTAAGCATGGTGTCCTTGGTCATCACATTGATGGCAGCCCCTAGATCAATCAGAGTGTGGGTTATAATGGTGCCATTGATGTAGACATCAACTACAGGGCTCCCAGGGTCCAAATACTTCGGACAAATTACTTGCCCCAACATGAGATCGGACAGTTGTCCTATGACATTGATGGTCGAGGCATCTTTCTTTCGCCTGCTGGGTGCCCGAAACACTTCTCCTTAATCAATTTGTTGTATATCGGTACATCTTTTATGGCCTGGAGAAGTGGAATTTTCACACACAACTGCTTGAGTTCTCCCAGAACCTCATCCTCCTCTGGGTTGGGTTGTGTGGTCGTTGTGAGTCGCTCAGGAAAGGGTGGAATGGCTTGGGGTTCACTTTCCTGTCTCTCTTCCTCCTCTTCTAAGGGAGGAGGTTGGTGTTCTGGAAGGACTTTCCCAGATCGCAGGTTGATCTCCTGGATCTCCACAGCATAGGTAGGGCATGTTGTCTCCCCAGTATATACCTGATGGGCCTGTCTCTTGTTGGGGTTGGGGTTCGGTTGAGCAAGCATCTAGGTTTGTCTTGGAGGAGTAGGAGGTAATGGTTGAGGTTGAGTTGGTGGTGGAGGAAAAATGGTGGGAAGAGTGTTGTATTGGGGCCTCCACCCCGGTTGAGGTGCATTCCACTGAGGTTGCGGCTGGGCATGAGAGTGAAACGAGTGAGAAGGAGGTTGAGTTTGGTATGGAGATGGATAAGACCACAAAGGAGGTGCGGACCAGGAAGGATGCGCAGGGGGGCCCCAAGAAGGCATATGAGCAGGTTGGTTTGGGTGGTAATAAGCTTGGGATGACCCCTGCATTCCCTGTTGATAAGGTCTGGGTCCATGAGGCCTCCTTTGGTTGAGGAAGTAGAGAGGTTCAGTAGCCACCTCGGTCCCTAGGTACATGGCTTTAAATCCAGGTAAGGTAGGGCATTGGTTGGTGGGATGGTATTCCTCACAAACGAAACATACCTCTACTGAGTGTAATGGGCACTCATTCTTGGGGTGCTTCCTCGTGCATCTAGGACAAAAAATGGCCAAAGCCCTCTCAGAATCTTCTTCCTTTTGCTGAATTCGGAGGGTATCAAGTTGCATGGCAATGGTCTGTCTCATTAGCTCTTAAGGTCTTCCATCTGGTTAGCAAACTCATGCTTGGAGAAAGAGGTACTAGCTGAGAGATGATTCCCCCTACCTCTCTTCCGAGCTGCCCTAGAATGGTTTCTAAACACGGTCTTTATGTCCTCATAAGGTAGTTGGTAGATGTCTCCTCCAGCCAGCAGGTTAAGGGTGTCCAGAAGGTCTTCAGGGACTCCTCGAAGCAGAACCAACTTCAGGGATTCTAGGTCAAGTGTGCACCTAGCCCATTAATAACTGAGTTGGAACCTCTCCTCATAGTCTTCCAAAGATTCATCGCTGCCCATGGTCATCCGAAAGATTTCTCCCTTAGTTTCCTTGGACCTATAGTAGTCTCTGTACTTAGCGTTGAAGGCTTGCTGCATCTGAGCCCAAGTGGTGATATTGTTTCCAGGTAACCCCATGAACCAGCGTAATGTTGCATCCTTGAGGGTAGAGGGAAAGAGTTTCAGCTTCTGCTCATCCTCAACATAGTCATAATTTCGACAAAGGACAACAAACTCAAACAGAAAGGTATCAGGGTCCTCGGTAGTCAGACCATGGAAACGAGGTAGCATAGAGGGACTTATGTTTTTCATTTTCATGTCTCCATTGGTCTCTTAGATGGGAAAGGTGCCCTCTATTCTCTCGTCTTCTCTTCTACCGTTTCGGTTTTCGGCCATGGCTTCAGATTGAGTGTTCCCTAACTCTTCTTCTGCTATAGGATCTTCGTATATCTCAGGAGGTTCACCTATAGGTTCTTCTGGCTCACTGTCACCAGAGAAGAGAGAAGGTTGACTCAGTGATGTGGTAGGGGTGTTGGGTAAGAATTTGCCAGTTTTATCTCTGTTCCTATGAGGCATGAAATGGAAAGACTTTTTTCTTGCTTTTGCTTTTCTATGCTGGTACCTTCAAAACTCAAATAGATTGAATTGCAACTAACTATCTTGCCATAATGAAAATGCGGAATTGAAATGAAACCAGGAAAGGACTAATCTATTTTGCTCAAATGAACTTGCAGGAATTGAAATGCTAATCTACGCTTGCAGAATTGAAATGCTAATCTATGAAACCAGGAAGTGTCTACTTTACTTTTGTGGAAAGGAAATTGCAGGATGGAAAAGAAATAAACTACTTAGCAGAAGGTTGTAGGAGAAAATAGAATAAAAGCAACAATCACCAATACTCTGACGCTTCCCCGACAACAGCGCCAAAAAGATGGTGGGCTCCAGTATTGCAGCAATAATGCTGCAACTTATGGGACTCCCTTCTTTACTTTTATCAACCCGGTTGTTCGTAACAAACTTGGAAGCGACGGTGCTGTATGCACAAGTACTAGCTCTTGCTGCAGCTGTCACTTGGTCAACTGACACAAGTCCGCTAGGGGCTTTAGCCAACTTCTATGAGCTCTTAGAAGAGGCTTTCTAATTGATGGATGAAATCTAACTCAAAGGAAACTAATCTACTTGCGAAAAGAGATTGAAAAACTAAAGGAAAGCGCAAACCCTAGCAAACCCTAATTCTACCAGCTAGTCCTACTGATGAAAAAATGAGACTGCAAACTACTGAAAGAGATGCCATTCCTTCTATGAAGGTAAAATACATGTGTTTAGACTACCTTTGTCCTAAGAAAACATTTTTTTGTATTTTTGATTAAGTTGTCAATTTTCTTATGCATATGCTTGAACTGTGCTTTACTGTGCAGGGGTGGATTAAGGAAGAGAAATGATTGGAAAAGGTTGGGAAGGTTCAGAGAGGGTCTAAGGAGTCCCTAAAACTCTTCCAGAGAGTTTCACAAAGTTTGGCTATCAGGAAACCTCATTTGTGAGCTTCTACAGGAAGTCTGCAGGGGTTCTACAGGATGTTCAGAAATTTCCTACAGGATGTTTCAGAATTTCTACAGGATGTTTGGAAATCGGTTTTTAGAGGATGGATGAGTGAGGGAAGGTGCATAGATGGATCTGGGGGTAGGATAGGGGTCTAAAATGGCCTAAGGACTGGTGGATGGAGTGGGGGAGAGTTGTAGAAGGCTGACTTGGATTGAAGAAGGCTAAGGCAATGATGAGCAAGAAGGTAGAGTTACGTGGACAAAAAGACAGATGGGGGACGAGAAACTTAGCTAGGAGACATAACAGGTGGCTCAGATGATGCTTTGGGTGGATGAAAGAATGGAGGAGATGCCCTGCACGGTGTACTTCGATCAAATCAACAAAGTCTTGCAAATGATCAAATCTTGAGCTAATCTAGTCTAACCATCAACAACATAAATGAACAACAGCTTTATTTGGGAGAAAAACCATGTAAAACAACTATGCAAATAAACATTTCAGATGTCCAAACCCATGACTAATCTCTGCAAATGAAAACAATACACTAAGGATTGCATGGTCAAGCAAACTAGTGTTTTTGTTGAGGCAACACTGTTTCCTCAATTCCAGCCCCTAATCCAATAAGGATGAGGTGAAATCGGGAGTGTGGTTGTCCCTTTTCTTTGAGGTTTTTCTGTTATTATCCTACCAAAGCACGTGAAGCAATGTCATTCATAAACAATTATCTATTCAAGCAATATAACTAAATCTACATAACAGAAATACGTTCAAATGCATAAAGGGAAACAATGATATGTAAAGGAAAAGTAACAACAGAGAAAGGAGGCCCTATGCTCTCAGGTTGGGCCCAACCCTGAGAGCTATGGCTCCTATGTAAAACTCAGATTTGATAGGAAATCAAACTGCTTCTCATTATCCAAAAATAATCATAAGAGTGATGCCAAAAATGGCTACAAAAGAACAAAATAGGACTGGCAGCACTGACGTGAAAAATACACAATAGTTTCAAAAGTCCCTTACGAAGGTTGAGGCCTCAAAATTTATACATCACGAGGGACCTAGATGGCCTCCTCAATCTGTGGAACTCGGCTGTCCAAACTGTGAGTTAGATAGTCCCTTCTAAATTCTGCTTGGCTGCCTTCTAGATTCGGTTTTGGTGGTCTTTGGAGCTCGTAGTTGGGGGTGAAGATCCCGAGGAAGGGTTATTTAATGCCATAGACAACCCCCCTACGAATCCTCACCTCAGGCTTGGTTGTCTTATAAGCCCATGATTGCTCAACTTTGCTCCAATATGTGTCAAAAAACCTGAAATAGCAAGTGTTAGCCACCTAGGAAGAGTGACTTCCCTTATTCGTACAAATGACATAAACATACTGAAAATAATGCATAAGCTATGGAAAATGAAGGATTTGAACAAGGAATGAACAAGGATAATTAGGCCAAATGAGCCCAACAAGTTACCAATTTTGGGGCTCATCAACAAGTATTTCCTATCGTCCACTTGATGAATTCCTTTGTCCAATACTTAACCAAATTTACAAGCCATCAAGCTTCTAATTATTTTCATAATTCCTGAGATAATTAGCTCGTATTTAAAGGGAAATTCTTCATCCATAATTCTGCAATCCTTCTAGGTTAAGTTCCTGATTGCATGCACTATGAGTGCAACTCAGAAAAATATAAAACAAATAATACACTGTCCCTACACTCTAGTCTCAACTAGGTCTTTCTCAGAATCAACATGCATGAGTTTATGATGAGGGATTATTCAATTAACTGGAGTAGCACTAATTTAGTGCACTAATGCATCAACTGACCGTTAACTCACTATTAGTTCGTCAAACAGTTTGGAACTAACTTAACTGGATTTAATTCAATAAACTTAGTTAACTAATTACAACTCATACTTAACTCATCCTGGACCCCTATAATATAGGGAGAACATATACATGTCTTCAGAAAGACTTCCATTTCAAAATTCCTAAGTTAATTAAGTTAATTAAACTTAATTAACTATTTACAGGTTTCTATGAGAAAATAATTACAATTTAATTCAAGGACAAATTAAATTGGAATTTTTGGATTCTATTTTTAACATTTCGTGTTGCTATTTTCAACAAAAATCATAAAGGCAAAACAATAATTGCCATAAGTTAAGAGACAAGATACTGAAACGAATGACAATCAAATGTTATTCATTTCATTATGCATATCGATAGTATAATATTATAATACGAACAACTAAATGAAATATTTCTCTAAACGAGAACAAGCCTCAGATCTAGATCTCTGTGATTGTTACTTACACTAACAGGGATACAAAAAAATGCATCTAAAACATCAAGGAAAGCTTTAATAAATGTAGTAAAAGTCCATGTAACATGTACAGGCAATTTCACAAAACCAAAAATATCACTTCTGTCAATCCACCACCACCCCCCACCCCCCCCCCCCCTTGTACGGGAAAAGGTCTTAAATACTTAGTTTAGAAATATAATTGATTAAATAATTGTCTCAAGTGTAGAAAATTCAAATTTAAAATAAAATAGCTCTTAAAATAAAAGCTCATGCATCATGTTTCCTTCACGAATTTGGAGTTTTTATTTTCTTCATTGTGCCTGTAGAGGAGAGAGCATGGGCCCCGCACATCTTGGCTACTAGTGCTTGAGTTGTAATGAAAGGAATTTAAAACTAGTCTTCTTACTGCTTCGTTATAGAATTCATTGGTTGAAAAACTTGAGTCGTTCAGGAGGCCTGTTCCATAACAAGACTTAGTTTTAAATGGTTCCTTAACTTAGCCATTTTATCCCATTTTGTTACTGGCAACCAAGGCACATTTTTATACTTTTTTATAACCACTACCAACCATGATCTAATTTGATAGTGGGCTTTAGAAATGCTCTATATAATTTTGTTAATTCCAGCTAGAATGGAAAAATATCTACTAAGGCCGTTAATGATTGTAGTTGCTGAAATCACCCCTTCACCTTGTATAGTCAAGAAATATCTATATTTTACGTTTTATTACAACATTCTTCTTGAGATATCACCCAATTATATTTCCCCCAAAATGAGGGCACACCAAAACTACTGAGGTAATTCCAATCCACTCTAAAGGTGTCTATCTCCTTGGTGGCCTTCTCGAACTCCTCCTCCATCACTTGCATCACAACATGCCTTTTATTTAACATACAAAGATAATAAATACATTGATCTCTGGCAGAAAAATCCAACTCGTTTCTTAGAAAATTATATATTATGGAGCAATGGAACACATAAAATGTTGTAGAAATATAAACACAGAAAACGCATAAAACAAGAGAGACAGAGATATACATGGTTCACCCAGTTTGGGCTACGTCCACCCCGAACAACCAGTCCTTCCTTTCTATTATCAGCAAAATGAAGAGACACAACCTACAACTGATCCACTGTAATATCCTCTGTTTTCTTTCATAGTCTCGCCTCTTTGTTTCTCGCTCGGAGAATACACATCTATTACATAGCGTCAATACAATGCCCTCATATGAAGAGAGGGGTTGCCTTCTAGGGGAAAAAACCCTAAACTAAACATAAGTTCTACCGTCAGATCATCCGCCTAATGAACGGCCCAGATTGACTAGAAATTATTATACTTTTACAAGGCAATTTTACATCTATTTTTAGCTTCGGGGGTGCTGCCCCTGAACCCCTGCCAGGGGACCGCTGGCCCCTGGACCCCCCAGCCGGGGGGGATCAGCCCCCCAGACCCCTGTGGGGGGAACAAGTCCCCCCCGCACGCCCCCGTATGGAGGGGTGTACAAACTTCTTGGGGTATACATCTGGCTGAAACAAAGACCTCTGAACAATCATGCTCCACATCCAACAATCTCCCACTTGGAGAATGATTGTAGCAATTCCATTGCTGCTTCATTTGCTGGAAAATGAATCCTCTTTGGACCTGGCTATTTCTCATCCTCATCATCATCCTTGAAGACCAATTGAAACTGAGCATATTCTCAGTTTCTCCCTGGTTACAACTTTTGTTAGCATATTTTCAGGATTCTAGCTAGTGTGTATCTTTTCCAGCTTCAACTCTCCATCTTCCAACACTGATCATCTGAAATGGTACTTGAGCTGTATGTGTTTAGTCCTGGAATGAAATGTTGAGTTCTTTGCAAGATGAATGGCACTTTGGCTATCACTGTATAACATGCCCATATCATCCTCCTTACCCAATTCACCCATAGTAACCAAATCATTTCTTTACTAGCGTCTGTAGCAACAACATACTCTGCTTCTATTGTTGAAAGTGCAACAACAGTTTGGATTTTTGAAACCCAACTGACAGTTGTTCCAACAACAATAAATACATATCCTATAATGCTCCTCCTATTATCTCTGTCACCTACCGTATCTGCATCAACATATCCCTGTCGAGAAATGTTTGAACCACCAAAGAATAATGCTTGATTTGTGGTACCTTTCAAATATCTGAGAATCCATTTCACTTCCATCCAATGTTCCTTTCTTAGATTGTTCATGTACCTACTTACAACTCCCACTGCATGTGCAATATCAGGCCTTGTGCAGACCAATGCATACATTAAGCTTCCAACTACTGATGCATATGGAACTTTAGGCATATAATCCATGTCTTCTTGGGTCTTTGGGCACATTTCCTTATTAAGTTTGAAATGGCTAGAAAAAGGTGTGCTAACTGGTTTTGCATTGTGCATATTAAATCTTTTCAACACCTTTTGTATGTACTCATTCTGAGACAATGTTAACTTGCGATTTTTCCTGTCTCTAGTGATTCTCATACCAAGGATTTGTTTTGCAGCTCCCAAATCGTTCATTGCAAATGAATTTGCCAATTTTCTTTTGAGCACATTTATTTCCTGCATGTTAGACCCCGCAACAAGCATGTCGTCTACATACAATAACAATATAATATAGCTTCCATCATTTTTCTTTTTTAGATAAACACAATGATTAGAGTGACATCTAGTATAACCTTGTTCAGACATAAACTTGTCAAATTTTAGATACCACTACATTGGAGCCTGTTTTAAGCCATACAAGCTCTTCTTCAACTTGCACACTATTTTATCCTTCCCTTTCAACTCATATCCTTGTGGCTTCTACATATATATATTTCTTCCTCCAAATCCCCATGGAGAAAGGTTGTCTTTACATCTAACTGCTCAAGATGCAAATCTTCAGCTGCTACTAGACTTAAAATAGTTATGATTCAAGTCATTTTAACAACAGGAGAAAATATTTCATCAAAACCAATACCTTTCTTCTGTGCAAACCCCTTCACCACAAGTCTAGCTTTGTACCTCTGTTTTCCTCCATCTTCTTCCTTCAACCTGTAAACCCATTTATTCTTCATTGTAGTTTTTCCTGCAGGCAACCTGACTAAATCCCAAGTCTGGTTATGCATTAAGGAGTCCATCTCTTCTTCCATGGCTACCTCCCACTTCTTCCTGCTTTCAACCTGCATTGCTTCTTCATAACATTCGGGTTCACCAGAATCAGTCAATAATAAATAATATAATGAAGGAGAGTATTGTTCAGGGGGTATACTTATTCTGGTAGATCCTTTAACACCACTTTCAGGTGTTTGGGTTGCATGTTGCTGTTGTGGTGTTTGTTGTTGTTGTGGTTGTTGATTATTATTATCTTCAAGAACCTTTACTTTTTCAGTTATCTCATCAAGAACTGTGTATTCCTTGTTTTCTTTTTCTTGTTTCTTTTCGTGCAACTGATTCTTATACAAGACCTTTTCATTGAATATTACATCTCTGCTCCTAATGATTTTGTGATTTTCGTAATCATATAAGCGACAACCAAAATTATTAACACCATATCCAATAAAGGTACATTTCTTTGACTTTTCCTCAAGCTTTGTGCTATTTTCTTTATTAATATGGACAAAGGCCTCACAACAAAAAGGCTTTAAAAAAGAGTAGTTTCCCTTTTTACCTGTCCATGCTTCCTATGGAACACCACCATCCAAGGAACTTGAAGGCCCTTTGTTTATTAGATAAACAGCAGTATCTATAGCATCTGCCCAAAATTGCAAAGGCAATCCTGCATGAAATCTCATGCACCTTGCACGCTCCATGATTGTTCTGTTCATCCTTTCTGACACACCATTTTCTTGTGATGTTCTTGGAATTATCTTCTCTTTGCGAATTCCATTCTCTGAACAGGACCTATCAAACTCTTTGCTGCAATATTCACCTCCATTGTCTGATCTGAGACACTTCAATTTCTTTCCTGTCTCAATCTCAACCAAAGCTTTCCGTTTCTTGAAAGTATCAAATACATCAGATTTATTCTTAATACAATAAATCCAAGTTTTTCTAGTTGCATCATCAATAAAATTAACATAATAACGAGAGCCACTGAAGAGGAGGGCAAGGAACGCGCGGGTCACAACGCTTGCATATTCACACGGGATCGTATAGACATTCGACACTAATAGCTCAGCTTTTCACCAGCGACCTTGAAAGGGGCTCTATACTTTCATACCTAAGCAAGTCCCCATACATCAGTATGCACAAGCTCTAATTTTTTGCTCTTCTTTTCTTTCCCAACTCTGAGAAATCTGACTCTCTTTTGTTTTCCATAAATGCAATTCTCACAAAAGTCCAAATCAACATTCTTCAAACCCGACAACAAATTATTTGAGTGAAGAATATTCATCCCCTTCTCACTCATGTGTCCAATCCTATGATGTCATAATGCTGCATCTGCTCCTTTGGAAGTTAAAGCATTAACAAAGTTAGAAATACCATTGCATAAATAAAATGTACCAACCTTTTCGCCTTTTGCTATTACCAGGGACCCTTTGGTGACCTTGCAAGCTTTATCTGTGAAAGTTGTCACACAACCTTCACCGCCTAATTGCCCTATTGAAATCAGATTTTTCTTCAGATCTGGAACATGCCTTACCTCCTTTAGTAGCCATTGGTTTCCATTCTGTTGTTTTACAAGAACCTTACCCATTCCAACAATTTTACAGGGTTTGTCATCAGCCAAACGGACTTGTCCAAAATCTCCTTGAACATAGTCATGAAAATATTTCTTATTAGGTGTGGCATGGAATGAGGCCCCTGAATCTACCACCCAAGAATTAGTAATATTTTCGAAAGAAAGAATGAAAGCATCTTGTAACACCTCACCTGTCACATTTGCTTCATGATTGTTTTCTTATTGTGCATCTCCTTCTTTTCCCTTTCAATATCTACATTCTTTCTTTAGGTGTCCTTTCTTTCCGCATTTCCAGCACACTATCCCCGATCTGGACTTGGACCTGCCTTTCCTTGATTTATTGTGATATCCTGAGCTCTTTCCTCTTTCCATTTTTCTTCCCCTAGACTCTGCACTTAAATCATTACCCGATGTCTCACCGAAGCTTTTCCGTCACATTTCCTCGCTAAGGATAGCACCGACAACATCATCAAACTTTAAAGTACTAGATCCAGAAATAGAGTTACTAATGGTCATTACTAAACCATTCCAACTTTTTGACAATGAGCACAAAAATAACAGAGCTCTAACTTCATCATCAAAATTTACCCCTATAGAACTTAATTTACTTGTAACCTTATTAAAATCATTTAAATGGTCTGCAATAGATCCACCTTCTGACATCTTCATATTAAATAATTGTTTCACAGAAATACCTTGTTTGAGGCCGAGGGTTTTTCATATAGTTTCGCCAATGCCTTAATCCAAACCTCTGTTGTTGTTTCCTTCGAAATGTTGAAGGTGATCGATGCTGCGAGGCACAACCGTACTATTCTGAGTGCCTTTCTATCGAGAAGGTTCCATTCTTCATCTGTCATACCCGTTGGCATCTTTATTTTTCCGCCCAATGGTAGGTACATATCTTTCTGATATAGATAATCTTCAATCTGCATATTCCACAATGAGAAGTTTTGGCTGTTAAATTTCTTGACCCTAAACTTACCATCTTCCGCCATTGCTCCCACTCGAATGAGGAACCCTTCTTTCTTGTGAGTTTATCAGCAAAATATACCTTCGGCTCTGATACCAGTTGTTAGAAAATTATATATTACAGATCAGTGGAACACATAGAATATTGCATAAATATAAACACAAAAAACACATAAAACCAGAGAGACACAGATATACGTGGTTAACCCAGTTTGGGCTACGTCCACCCTGAACAGCCAGTCCTTCCTTTCTATTATCCTGCAAAATGAAGAGACACAACCTACAACAGATCCATTGTAATATCCTTTATTTTCTCTCACAGTCTTGGTATCAGAGCAATGGAACACATAGAATATTCATAAATATAAACATATAGAATGTTGTTAGAAAATTATATATTATAGAGTAATGGAACACATAGAATATTGCATAAATATAAACACAGAAAACGCATAAAACCAGAGAGACACAGATATATGTGGTTCACCCAGTTTGGGCTACGTCCACCCTGAAGAGCCTATCCTTCCTTTCTATTATCCAGCAAAATGAAGAGACACAACCTACAGTGGATCTGCTATAATATCCTCTGTTTTCTCTCACAGTATCACCCCTCTATTTTTGGCTTGAAGAATACACATCTATTACACAGCCTCAATACAATTCCCTCATACAAAGAGATAGGTTGCCTTCTAGGGCAAAAAACCCTAAACTAAACATAAGTTCTACCGCCAAATCATCCGCCTAATGAACAGCCCAGATTGACTATAAATTACTATACATTTACAAGGCAATTTTACATATGTTTTTAGCTTCGGTGGCGCTTCCCCCGAAACCCACACTGGCCCCCGGACCCCCTAGCTGGGGGGGATCGCCCCCCCACTCCCCGCGCGAAGGGGTGTACAAACTTCCTCGGGTATACATCCGGTTGAAACAAATACCTCTAAATAATCATGCTCCACACCCAACATGCTATTCAGGTAGTGGCTTACCCTTGTTGGTGTAGTTGTCTATTAATTCTTGTAGTCCCTCCACCACTTTCTGGTCCCATAGGAGCTTCATGCAAGTCTGTAAGAAGGATTTCAATACTGAAGGATCTGTTTCCTACGCAACAATGACCTCTTCAGGCTTCTCCATTTATGTACTATGAATCTTTGATGTGGAAGCTCCTAAATCCGCAAAGCTCTTTTTCGCCTCCATGAAATTTTCTTTTGCCTTATGAAAATCAAATTCAGCATCCTTGTTAGCAGCCTTGCACACCCATATATTTTATTTTGGTTGTTTCCATGCGGCTTTATCTTCCCGAGTAGCTATGCCACTTCGCATAACTATATTAATGTTGGGGCCATCCTCGTGTGGTTCTGACCTCATCATATAGATGTTCTGGGTGGGTTGTTGCTTCTTCTTCTTGCATCTTTGCGATGAGTACGAGGAAATCTTCTATAATGTGGTCAAACTTTCAACAATATTGGCAAGAGGCGTGTGTCGGGTTCTGACAATCTCGTGCAAAGTGGCCTAGTTCCCCACAATTGTAACAAATGATCTGTCTGTGGCCTCTTCCAGCTCCTCCTCCTCCCCCCCCCCCCCCCCCTCATCCTCTTCCTCATCCCTGGAATCCTCTGAACGCTATAGGTCTACCTTGATCCTGTTGAGGACGTGTCTTAGCCTATACTCTATATGTTGGAGTTATGTCCATCACTAACTCATAACTTTGACAATTGCGCTTATCATGGCCTGCAAACTTACAAAAATTGCAGAATAGTTGTTGGGGAGTCTGTACAAACTTTTGCAACAAATGGTAGTTGTATGTCGAGTTTTTTCCTATTATTTGGCAAATAACCCACCATGGCACTACATTGATACTTGTTCCAGCATAATTTTCTGGCTTCAGGGGGATAGGACCTCCCCTAATTAGATAGTTATGATATATCGGGCAATGATCCTTGTTGTGACCATGCCTTTTGCACTTTAAGCACCATACTTCAACACGGGTCTCATTTTGGACCTCTTTCTGGATCTTTAGTCATCCAAGATCTATAGGTTAACCTGTTGTAGCATGCATTTCAACCTTTGATCAAAATTCCATACAGATTCATTCACCTTCTGCTTAATTTCTTTGACCTCAGTCATAGACTGGGCTTGAGACTTAGGCTTCTTGAATTCATTATTTAGCGCATCTTTTGTGTCTTTTAATGACGCAATTGGATGAGTCGTACTATACTTAATATACCAACTCAGTGCCCTGTCTTGCAATGTTGTGACTAGCTATGCTTTCTTCATATCGTCATCCATTATCTGTTGTGATTTCCACACAACATCTGCTACAAACCAGAATTGATCAGGGTCTTCTATCCCCAAACCCTTGAATATAGGCATCTTCATAGTGTTCGTCGTACTGAATAGTGGAGGTGGAGGTGGAGGTAGAGGCATAGGTGTGTGAGGTGGAAGTGATGGCAGAGGTGGAGTGGATGGATGTGGTATTCCCGCAATACCCTGATCTATCGTCTGTGGAGCACCTTGAGGCATATCCAGACTATTACTTTCTTCATCACCATCATATGCCCCCAACAAAGGATAGTACTCAACACTTATATCTACATCTCTTCTGAATGATTTCCCACTTCGCGTAGCTCCCGTCGAGTCTCATCTAAACATCAATTTAGTGGCATAACCTATTTCTCGCACAATATTATTTTAATCCAAGTTTTCAGAGACTTCAGATACTTACCTCTTGGTCCTTTGAAAAATCGGCATTCAACTTCACTATAATTGGCAAACATATCAATCACGAACTCAGTAATAAATCCACCCAAAATACTATCAATCCAATAATTGATAGCCTTCGCATCCTTGTTTTTTGATCCTTCTAGGTGCTTCACTAACTCTGGAGTCCACACAATAGGGTTATCCAGCTTCCAGGTAGGTTTTCCATCTACCAATTTAGCCAACCATTTGTATAATTCACATGGAAAAGAGCAAAAGAAAACCTTGTGTTCCTATGTATACAGGTATCTCTACAACCACTCTTCTTTTTACAGGCATCAATTCCTATTTTCTTGGGCTGAAAACTCGTGCAGCTTCCGATCTATCCACATTTCAATCTCCTTCTTAGTCAGTATCCACTTATGCCACATCACACATTCCTTGGATAGATCTCGGTCCCAGCAAAAGAACCATTTGTTGGCTTGAGGGGGCTTGGACCCAAGTTCAGAGTTAGTTTCGCTAACCAACAAAACCCTACACTACCAGACCTTTTGGAAACAACCCATGTAGCATGGGCTACAATCTCAACCGAGGCATTATTGGGCAATGCTAGAACTAGGTTTCTGCATCTAGAGGACTATGTGATGTGTTTTTGCCAAACTTAGGGCTTTATCTTGACCTTCGTGAATCCTTAACCCTTAAAACCTGGAAATTACAGTAATTAACAGTTAATATATTTATGCCCTTCGTCGATTACACTAAACATGAATTACATCATATAAATAAATAGATCTACGTCTTCAAAAATCTAATCAATACTTTTCTTGATTAATTGCATTCAACATATCAAAATATAGTAAATGTAGAGGTACACAGTAATAAGTGGATGCACAGATAATTCTACAAAACAAGCCTTTATTATGCTTCAGATCTTCAATTACATTTCTTTCCAACCCTGTGCACACAGTTACAGGGGCTCGCGCACTCAATTGCAGACTTACCAAGGTCTTCGCACACACCACTACAGGAGCCTTCCCCTTTGCCCAAGTACAGAATAGACAAAAGCACACTCAAATCATGCACTATCCTTCTATATTATTCTGCCCCTATGACTCTTCTACGAATTCATTTTATATTCTTCTCCATTACAATACCCTTGTCCACAAACCATGGGTGGGTCTCAAAACATCTTGACTCTTAACAAACTAAGGGAATTTTCTAAAAACCCCTTTGACTCCTATTCACCTACGCTACTCATGCTCCACTCCTCAAAATACGGAGACTTTACAATATCTAACAAAACTTTACAAAATTTTACCCAAGGGACCTCGTCCCAACATAAGCATAGGTCCCCCACTTAGTTTTGAATATGGTTTTCAATCTATCATCTCGATGTACAAGAATCTGATTGTAACCTGAAAAACCATCTAATAAATACATTAGTTCAGAACCAGAAACAAATTCTAAAATTTGTTCCATTGGAGGTAAAGGAAATTTATCCTTTCCACAAGCTTTGTTTAAATTTCTAAAGTCTATACAAATGCGAATATCTCCATTTTTATTTCTAACTGGCACAAGATTTGAGACCCACATGGAATGTCTAGATGGGAAAATGATTTTAGCTTTGAGAAGCTTATTCAGTTCAGTGTTAATCTAAGCTTCCAAATTAGGGTGAATCTTCCTAAGCTTTTGTTGAATTGGCTTGACATTTGGCAACATAGGAATGGTGTGTTGAATGATGGATGAGTCATAGGTTTTTAGATCATCATAATTCCATGCAAATACATCCTTGTATATTTTAAACAAATCATTGAAAGCAGATCTTTCATCTAGTGAAATTCCAAGGCCTAACTTAATGTTTTGAGGCTTATGATTAGATCCTATGTTGACTAATTTTAATCTCAGGGTAGAGCTTTCAGTTTTGCAATTGGTGTTCCTTTTGAATCTATCTTTAAGGTCTATAAATCTTCCAATTTTACTACATGTTGAGACAATCTATTTTCGTCGGAAGACTTGTTTTGTATCTTGTCATGTTCATCACTATTAATGACATGGTCGAAGTAAGACCCTTTTGATGTTAGAAAACTTAGAATGTCATTGTCATCATTAAACACACGCCAATTAGTAATGTTGTCCGGAATGGAGGGGAAAAAAATTAATTCAATAGAAAATTTATCAAGACTGAAAACTTCAGGTTGAATGAGTTTGGAAGCAATGTTTGCTAGGATGTCAGCACTTGCATTTTGTATTCTTGGGATAGGAGATATATTGAATGCAGTAAAATGAGAAATGAGGTCTTGGATCAAAGATTGGTAATGCTTAAGGTGACTAGAAACACAATGGATGTTGTTTCTAACTTGTTTGATAACAATATTTGAGTCACCAAAAACTTTAAGGTATTTGATATCAAGAATAATAGCTTTCTATAAGCCATGTACTAATGCTTCATATTCAACAACATTATTAGTTCAATCAAACTCCAATTTACAAGCCATCATAGTTTTCTCACCCTGAGGGTTAACTAGGATGCATCCAGCTCCTACACCTTCATTAGATTTTGAAACATCAAAATAAAGAGTCCAAAATAAACTATCATGCTTATTTACACTTAGATGAATCTATTTGGGAAAAAATTTCAATTTGAGATGAAATATTATCAACTAAAAAGGGATATTCTTGTGCTTGAAAATTACCAAAAAAGGACTCAAAAGATTAACTTCCAAGAATGTTCTTTGTAAATACTACTAGTTTGTTATCCTCATCAAAATCAATCACTGAATATTTCATGTGTTTTTCCCTATTGACACGAATTTGATTGGGAGTTCTATTGTAGGGAAGCCACATGTGTGACCAATCAGTTGCAAAGTAACCATGTAGTTCTTCATACCAGTCTCTACTTAGAATAAGACCATAGAATTCAAGAATGTCTACAACTAATATATCTATTATTTGACAAACCTTTTAATTGGAAGATAATCTTATTAAAACAGAATTCATTTCTCTCAAAACTTTGACTTTTGTGCGATCTAATTGAACAATCTGAACAACAAATTTATGTGGTGAAATATTTAATTTAAGACACATCGCATAAGGCATGACATTTGATGATGCACCAGAATCAACTATACAGTTATGAACATTCTTGTTAAAAATCTCAAAAGTCAACTAGATATGTTTTTTTTTTTCTTTTATATAAAAATTTCAAGCTAAACAACAAAGACTCTCCACATACGAACATTAAATACTCAGACAAGTTCAATATCTACATGAACTTCAAAGCTTTTCAGATAGCACTAAAAACAAAACCTATTTAAAGCCCCACCACTTCTCGAGAAAATTAACGAAAGAAAATATCTAAGGAATATCTTGTCTTCCACCTTTTCTAGCCAAAAGAATTAATGTGGAATAGAATCCAAAGATGAAACCGGTGCAAGCAAAAGCCTAGGCACATGGATAAAGAAATGCAGAGGAAATAAGACTAGTTATGTTTTTACAGAGTTGTCTGGATGGATGTAAAAATATGGAAAATAAAATAAGATAATATAAGCCATGGATTAACTAAGTTATGATACAAATTAAATAGTGTATTTAACATATATATATATATATATAGAGAGAGAGAGAGAGAGAGAGAGAGAGAGAGAGAGAGAGAGTATAAGTTGGAGTGTTACCTAGAGTTACAATAGATTTTTAGATTTTATTCTTTTTAATTAATTTTTTATTCTAACAAATGCATTGCAAATAAAATTAGTCATTTCAATGTCCTTGTCCAATCAAAAAATTGGAATACAATTAAAATAAATAAATTATAATCATCAAATATTTGATTTAATATTGAAATATTTCAAAAATATTGTAAAACCATAGTAAAAATTGTTATATTAGAAACAACTAATTACTAGCATTTGCCCCTAAAGGTGCAAAGCTACACCGAAGGAATAAAATATTTCAGAAAATTATCTTGCCATGAACGGAGCCCACTATTGAATGCATGCACACAAGGTCTTCCAAAATTTCCAATAGGATTTTCATGAGCTCATTAGTGGAAGAGATTGATCAAGATCTTGTGTCCATAGAAAATATCCTTGTCTTATCTTGATTAAATGAATTCAGTTCAGTGAAAAGAGGGGAAGACGAAGGTTCAAGATGTAATTCTGTAATATTTTCACAGACTTGGCCATGGAAGAGCAAGGTAAGAGCAATAGTTTGTGTTCGAAGCAAATTTTTTGGTCCCTCATTTTGTAATTCAAGCGAGTTAAGCAAAAGGAGGAGAAAACAAAGGTTAGAGTTGCAAGGCCCTAAGATTTGCTTGAGCTTTGCAAAGGAAGTGTTTATGAAGAGAAGCATTAATGTCTGAAGTAAAGCTTGTAGTCCTACTTTTTGTAATCCAAATCTAGCAAACGAAAGTTTGAGTTACAAGGTTGCAAGATTTTCAAAAACTTGGCAATGGAAAATATGTTCAAAAATAATTTACATCCAAAGCAAAGTTCCTCTCTTAAGTTATGTATTTCAGTCGGTGAAAGGACAAGAGCAACAGACAACTATTCGAGTCACAAGATGCCCACTCTCCGAAGTTCCACATTGAGACCCTTGACATTAATTTTGGTCTTGACTTGCGGCTACTTGAAGGATCAGTGGAACCAAGGGACTCCCATTAGTAGTGGGAAGGTGATCCTCATCTAGGGAGTTGGGTCTAGTAATAGAAAGATGAGTTGTGGGGCATCAAAAGAAAATCAAGGTGGGCATTGTTTAGAATGCCATGTGTAAAAAAATGGTTTGATGGAGGAAGATAAAAATGGATGCATCTTATTGGCTAGGATAAATAGTGTCTATGCAGCCCAACCTCGTAGGAATAAACCTTCGATGTAATTAAATATAGAACAATCAAATGTTGATTTATTAATTCCACTTTGATTTTTATTCCTTGTCCAAATATATTCTTTGTAGTTCAACTTGATTTTCATTCAACATACAAACACATTAATTTTTCACACTATACTTGATCTGAATTCTCTCAGCTACCAGAATTAACCAATATCTTTTACTTTGGTGATGTTAGCATAATTGCATGTGAAAGAGTATGAAAAACCACATGTGCAAACATACTTACATTGATCAAATCAAAGAACAAACACAAGTTGATAATGGATTTCTCCCAGTGTGGATTACGTCTTCAAGCTCGATGTCAAGAATGGAGAAGCCGCTTTATTAAATGCTAAAAGATGATGATGAGTACATGGTACATTCTTTGTCATTACAAGGATAAACTCCCTCAACTAGAGTGGTGTTGATTTTTAATGTACCTTGGCCAAGTGGTTTCTCATGGGTTAGTCTCTACCTAGGGAAAAGTGTCCAAAATAATTCTTTTCTTAAGTGTGACTTTAAAAAGTGAAAATGACTTTATAAATGGTAAACTCAATGTTAAATTATAAAGTGAAAAGTGACTTTAGACATAAAGTACAATGTGGTTACTTTATTTAATGGTGAGTTAAAAAATAGAAAGTGAGAATTAAATGCACATTTATTCTCATCCCTTGATCGAAATGAATCTAAGCCATTAGATCTTATGGTTGCCCAAAAGTCATTTAGGGAAACAAAAGGGGGAAAATAAAAGAGATACTGCATTCATTCTTCATGAGAAAATTGGAGAAAGGAGGCTGAGAGACGGAGAAAAGTTCTGAAGGAGAAATTTGTTGGAGCAAGCTGAAGGAGTGATTTCTGGGCAAAGTTGGGCATGGAAATCAAGGCATAGAAGACAGAAGAAGGTATAGTACGAACAACATTGAATGTTCTGAGCTGCACGCCGTTCGAGAGAAGTTTTTGAAAAAAATGGAAAAAAATCCGTACAATCCATATGGAGTCTGTACAGTACATTCCATATAGTCGTATCCGGATAGTACATAATTTTAGAGCAAGTGGGCATGGAAATCGAGGCAAAGTGGGCACGATTTTCAAGGAGTTTTGGGCTGAAGAGATAAGTCATATTTTTCTATTTAGTTTTGTCTGCAAATGTATTTTTCCTGAACTTGAAAGATAAATAAATTTGAAGAGCTCTCTAACAGGTTTTCTCTGGAGAAGATTGAAGGGGTTTTTTTTGCGTCTAAGTTGACCAAAAATTTGTGTGTATTTTTATGTGTGTTGAGGGTCTGGTTATGTCCATATTTGTTTTCAGCATGTGTTGACAATCCCATGTGTTTTAAACTGACAATTTCATTCCCATAATTCTATATGTTGAATTTATTTTTATGGGAAAGGGAATTTAATTGAATGGGAGTGATAAGGTGAAATTCAAGCCGTGTTGGGATTGCAGGCGAAAAAAAATAATTAGTCATCAAATTTCAACATGTTATCAAAGATACAGGCTGAAATTGTAGTTTGAATAGTGGATAATAGTTTGGGACAACAAACTGAATTTTTGGACAGCAAACTGACATTTTGGGACAGTAAGGTGAAATTTCACATAGACTGAACTTTTGGGACAACAAGGTGTGCTGGAAAGTTCATTTCTCCATTTTCTTGGTTTTGTAAATTTTAGACAGTATTCATGGCCATGTTCTTAAGGATAGAGCACAGACAGGATGGGATATCCAAATATATCGCTTGGAAGGACAAAATTCAAACATTTTTTGAGGAGGCAACAGTTTGGGACATAGTGCAGAAAGTGATTATACCTCCTACTGTTGTAGATGAACTTTCTGAATTCATAAAAAATAATGCAAAGCAAAAAAGGATTTTGATGGATAATCTAAAGGATCATATGGTTCCTCAGGTGAGAGGAAACACAGGCATATCAGATGTGGACAACTCTAACCACTCTTTATCAGAGTACCAATGAGAGCATGAAGATGGTAGTCAAAGAACAATTGAAGAACATTAGGATGACAAAGGCTAAAAGTGTAGTTCATTATCTTGGCAGGGTCAAACAGATAAGTGATTATTTGACTGTTATTGGTGAGGCAGTTGCACCCACATAGTTAGTCAGGATAGTTGTAGTGGGACTTCCTAAGTCTTGGGAGATCTTTGGAGATGTTGTTGCCTCTAGGGATAATCTTTCCAATTGAGATAGATTCTAGGATGATTGTGTGCATCATGAGATATGGAAGACTGGCAGTGGTGGGGTGAAGATAGCAGATGAAGAACATTGAGTTGATGCATTACTTTTTGGGGATTGAGGTGTGGCAAGAAGAGGGGCATATCTTTCTGGGGCGGAGGAAGTATGATGTGGATCTGTTGAGCAGATTTCACGTGGCAGCCTGTAGACCCATGTCTACACCTATGATCACCAACTAGAAGAAGCTTCATGCTTCAAGTTCTAGTTTGGTGGATCCCACATTGTATAGGCAACTTATTGGGTCCTTGATGTATCGGGTCAACACTAGGCCAAATATATGTTTTGCAATGAACACTCTTAGCTAGTTCATGGTTGAGCCTACGAAGGTGCACTGGGTAGTTGCAAAGCACATTCTTCTCTACATGAAGGGGACTGTTGATTATGGTCTAGACTATATGCAAGGATATGGAGTGAGGTTGGTAGGTTACACAGATTTAGATTGGGCAGGTTGTGCTTCTGACAAGAAAATCACTTTAGGGTGTTGCTTTGGATTGGGTTTGGCAGTTGTTTCATGGTTCAGTCGAAAGAAAAAGTCAGTTGCTTTGAGCTCTTCTGAGGCTGAGTATGCATATACTAGTCAAGCTAGTTGTGAGGCCATTTGGCTTCACAAGTTGTTGTATGGCCTATTTGATCAGGAGTTGAGACCAATGATTTTTCACTGTGATAATCATAGTTGCATTAAACTCACAGAGAATCCAGTGTTTCAAGACAGGTCAAAACACATTGACATCGCATATCATTTCATCAGGGACTATGTTGAGAAGGGGGCAGTGAAGTTAGAGTATATAAAAACATATGAGCACGTGGTCGATGTTCTCACGAAATCATTGTCAAGAGGCAAGCATGTCCATTTCAGGGACAAAATGGGTGTGGTGAGAAACACTTTCCTCGGTAAGAGGGAGTGTTGATTTTTAATGTACCATGGACAAGTTGTTTCCCAATGGTTAGTCTCTACTTAGGGAAAAGTGTCCAAAATAATTATTTTCCTATGTGTGACTTTATAAAATGAAAGTGACTTTATAAGTAGTAAAATCGATGTTAAATTATAAAGTGAGAAGTGACTTTAGACATAAAGTACAATGTGGGTACTTTATTTAATGGGTGAGTTAAAAAATAGAAAGTGAGAATTAAATGCACATTTATTCTCATTCCTTGATCTAAATGAATCTGAGCCATTAGATCTTAGGGTTTCCCAAAAGTCATTTACGGAAATAAAAGGGGGAAAAGAAAAGAGAGACTGCATTCATTCTTCATGAGCATATTGGAAAAAGGAGGTTGAGAGCTAGAGAAAAGTTATGAAGGAGAAATTTGTTGCAGCAAGTTGAAGGAGTGATTTCTGGGAAAAGTTGGGCATGGAAATCAAGGCATAGAAGAAAACATAAGGTACAGTACAAACTGCATTGAATGTAATGAAATGCATGTTGTTCGAGAGAATTTTAAAAAAAAAAATGAAAAAAATTGTACAACGGTACCGAAATCCATACATTCTGTATAGATACCATACAGTACATATTTTCAGCTTCGAGTGGGCATAGAAATCGAGGCAAAGTGGGCATTATTTTCAAGGAGTTTTGGGCTGAAGAGGTAAGTTGCATTTTGTTATTTTGTTATTTTGTTTTTTCTACAAATGTATTTTTCCTGAACTTGAAAGATAAATGAATTTGAAGAGCTCTCTAACAAGTTTTCCCCGGAGAAGATTGAAAGGGTTTTTTCTGGGTCTAAGTTGACCAAAAATCTGTGTGTATTTTAATGTGTGTTGTTGGTCTGGTTATGTCCATATTTATTTTCAACATGTGTTGATAGTCCCATGTATTTTAATCTGAAAATTTCATTTTCATAATTCTATACTTTGAATATATGTTTATGAGAAAGGGAATTTAACTAAATGGGAGTGATAAGGTGAAACTAAAATTGGGTTGGGATTGCAAGAAACTTTTTTTTAGTAATCAAATTTCAACAAGTGGCATGTCTCTCCATGAGACATTCTCCTATAACAACTTTTGGCTTATTGGGGCCTAACCTAGGTTCAAAAGTGTTTTAGCCAAACAAATCCCAAAACTACCGACCCTTTTGGCAACAGTCTGTGAAGCGCGGACTGAGGTCTCACCCTAGGTAGTATGGGAGGGTGTTGGAACCAGGTTTCCGCACCCTAAGGATGTCTTGATGCATTCTGGAAAGGTTGCGAACTGATCTTTTGCACTTGTATTGTTTCGTGCAGTCATCCAACCTTCGCGTAGCTCTTATACCGAACGCGAAGAGGCACTATCTAGATCCCTTACCCTTAGTGTGTTTTATTATAGATCTAACTTAATTCAGTAGTCTTTAGCAATCATTCAATATTCATAACTAGTGCACACAAACATAATTCTTAAAGAGATGCATAAAACCATAACAGAAGAATAACCACATAGATCTACGAGCATATGCACAAGATTTTAGAAACACTTATATTTATTAATGTTTTGTTCCAATACAATCCAATTCCACCCTGCGCACTCAGCTGCAAGGGTCCGCGCACACAGCTGAGGACTCTATTAGGCCTTTATGCACACAGCTACAGAGCCTATTCTACTACTATGATTCTCGACTCAGACTTACAAACTTAGAGCGGATATCTCATTCAGAAACCCATACCTTTCAACATTAGAAAAATCTACCTTCTACACTTAGAGCCTCACTCTATTTATATATTCCCATGGTCCGCAGACCATGGGTAGGCCGACACATTCTAGATTAAATTACAATATTTTAGGGCAGACTACCCTTTGAATTGACTCATTACAATTCCCGCTCTGCGTGCTTCATGGAGCCTTTACAATAATAGTACCCAAAATTGTGGGCTTTAAGCCCTAAAACCGTTACGCGGAGGATCCGCTACCCAACAGGCCCCCAACACAATCATCGTGACTCGTCCCAAGTCACCATCTCTATGAGTGACGCACTATGATCTGTTGCTCCATCCTTGCCTCCTGCAACACTTCTTCAAGCTCCTACTCCATTGCCCCTACTAATTCACTTAATTAATGATACTCATTCTGCTCTACTAGGTTAACACAAAGCGACCCCTCATAGGATTTCGGCTCTAGCTGAGATGTCAAAGGCATGAACTTTTTGTGCAAGAGCAGCAAGCTTGCAATCTCTGGTCCAATATACTCAATGTCTGCTGAAGCTTGTGTTGCATGTTTGTAAGAGAGATGTTGTTTTCCGCGAGGTCCCAATCTTCAAGTTTCGTCGTGGGCACATGGCCTAGGGATGCACTTTTCAATGGAATTCTATCTTTTATCCTAATATTCACCATATTGCCCTTATCTTTCATAGATCGCTTACCATACCACAAGTTTCGCAGCGACATCCGGACCGGTCCTGCTATCTGTCTAGGAACTTACGGTACATCTCCAACCACTGGCGTTGGGCTTGGCGCGGCGGCCTCATTTGTCAACATTATTCTATCCCAAAGGTCCTGTGTCTCTTTTGGCAATGTCGAAACCACTGGGCTTACTCTCAAAGCATCGAAGTTGGACAGGTCCATATATATCAGATAACGTAATAACTTAAGTCTCAAGATGCCACAGCTTGTTCAGTGGATGACCAATTGAGATTTATAGGGCTGTTGATATTAAAATTCGACCGTTCCCTCCTTTTCTGGCTCATTAATGTGATACTGGTGGTAGATCATTTCAAATCCAGTTCTGACTCCGTGTCTTAATTGCCCGTTGTCCACTCCTCGTTGTCTTAAATTGACCATCTTGTCATGAACAGTGACCTCAACAGTCACTTTCTAGCCTGTCTGCGCAACAGGGCAGCCCCTTATGCACAATCGTGATTCCTGCGATAGACTCGCCCTACGTGGAACCTTATTTCCACGCAGCTTTCCTGCAGACTCGTTTATAGTCTCGCGCCTTCTTTCAACTGCTTGGAGCTCTAAGACTATGCTTCAGTCGGTTATTCAAATAGCCATCCCACTCATGTAGGGCTTTAGGTGACTGCCATTTACTCTTCCTGGGAAGGGCTCTCCATTAAGCTTTTCGAGATGGACCGCGCCTCCATCTGCGACCTCTTTGACCACATATGGTCCCAACCAATGCATTTGGAATTTTCCAGGGAATTTTTCGAACTTGATATCATACAGAAATACTAAATCGTTTACTTTGAATGTGCACAACTTGATATGGCGATCGTGCCAAGCTTTCTCGCGTTGTTTCTGTACCTACTGATGGAATCCCGCCAAAAACCGTTCTTCCTCAAGTTCTTCCAATTGCACGAGCCTCTCTTCCAAGGCTTCACGTTCTGCCATGCCTGTCATCACTGCTATCCACAAATTGGGTACAATGTATTCCATTGGCATGATGGCTTATGTGTCGTAGACTAACCTGAAAGGTTTCTGACCCGTCAATTTCTTGCATGTGGTTCTGTATGCCCATAGCACAGCAGGTATGCGCAAATCCCAATCGTTTCATTGTGCATTACATACTTTGGTCAACGCAGTCTCCAGAATCTTGTTGAATTATTCTATTGCCCCATTCTCTTGCGGATGGTATGGCATACTTTGTTGATGATACACCTAGATTTCCTCAGTGAGTGCATTGATAGTTTCATTTAGGAAGTGCGTTCCATGGTCACTCATTAGAATTTTTGGGCATCCAAACCGTGTCAACACGTTGTTGAACAAAAATTTTGCAGTTGTAGCATTCGTAAGTGCTTCCGCCCATCAAGTCAAGTACTTTGTGACAGTGATGATATAGCACGCACCAGTCTTCCCTTGAGGTTTGATGGGCCCCACAAAGTCTATCGCCCATTTTTTGAATGGTTGTAGTGTCATTTGTGGATTGAGTGGCATCTCATCCCTTCGCGATGGTTTCCCAGTCCATTGACATACGTCACAGGCCTGACAGTACGCTTTCGAATCTTGATGTAGGGTTGGCCACCGTAGTCTGGCGCAAAGAATCTTTTGTGTTGTCACCCATCCTGCATAATGTCCTCTTGCCGCCCCTCCATGTGCTTCTACAAGGATTTGTCCTTGTTCAAATTTAGGTACATATCTTCGTAATATCTTGTTGTTTCCCATTTTGTAGAGGTGCCCCGCAATAACAGAAAAAATCCACCGCGTGTACCACCAATTCTTTCTTCTTCTGGACTAAATATCCATACGGCATGGTCCCTGTGGTTAAGAAATGGATTATATCTTCGAAGTGGCCATCCGCGACGTGCACTGCATAGATTTGTGCATCAGGTAGTCCTTTCGCCAAATTTGTTCGCTCCTCACCGTTCTCAATCCATGATAGGTGATCTGCTCCTGCATTTAAGCATCCTGGCTTTATGACGACCTCGAAGTCATACTCTTGAAACAATAACAGCCATCTACATATGTGCCCCCCAACACAGGCTTGTTCACCAAGTATTTCAACACAAAAAGATCAGTATACATATTGAATTGCCCACCAAGTAGATAGTGGCGGTATTTCTAGAGCGCGTGTACCATCGCCAATCCCTCGCGCTCAGTAGTAGAGTAGTTCTTTTTGGCTTTGGACAACTGTCAACTTGCGAACATGATTAGGTGATCAATGCCTTCTGCTCCTTCCTGCGTGAGTACAGCGCCCAGCGCAATACACGACACATCAACATGTACATGAAATTCAATGTCCCATTTTGGGAAAACCAAAATGGGAGCGGATGCCATTTTTCCTTAAGAACCTCCAAACTTTTCTTACAATCATCATTTCAACAATATGTAGCATCCTTTTTCAATAAATGTTCCATTGGTGTTGTGATTTGTGCATAGCTCTTAATAAACTTTTGATAGTAGCCAGTGTGCCCCAACGTGGTGCGGAGTTGTTTGACACTTCGGGGTGCTTCCAGATTGAGAACGACAGCAATATTCGTAGGGTCCACCATAAAGCCTTGTTTGTAGACTACATGGCCAAGCAAATTTCCAAAGGGGACGAGGAAGGTGCACTTCTTAAGATTCAGCGCAATTTGGTGTCTTTGGCAAGTATCCAGCATCAATCATAAGCTCGCTATATGATTTTTAGCTAGCCCAAATATAGTCCAATCATTGAAATAAACCTCCAAAAACTTGTGGATGAATTCCTTGAACGCGGCCACCACTACACACAAAAACATCGTTGGCGCGTTCTTCAGCCCAAAGGGCATAACAGTGTACTAAAAACAACACCATTTAGTCATGAAGGTTGTCTTGCTCCTATCTTTTGGTGTGATCTTGATCTGATGGTACCCTGAGAACCCATCCGTGAATAAGTAAGATCCCTGTCTGCCAACATTCTCCAAGACTTCATCTATAAACAGTATCGGGAATGGATCGTGAACACAGGTGTCATTAAGCTTCCTGAGGTCCACGTAGATTCAAATTTCACCCTTTTGTTTTTTCTCTTACACTATCATAGGACTCACCGAGTCGGATTCTTCCACTGGTTCAATAACTCCTGTTGCAAGAATTTTGTCCAACTCTTCACAGACCTTTTCCTTATTCTTCATATTCAAACGGTAAGGACAATGCTTAATTGGCTTCGCGTCTAGTTTCAGAGTAATCTTCATCATCCCTAAGTTGCTAAGGATCCCTTTTAACTCCATGATTTTGGTCAGGAACAACTCTTGATATTCGCGAAGTAATTTGATGACCTTATCCACCACGGCATCATACCAATAGTCCCCAAGCATTGCGTGCTTTGGCTCCGCATCTGTACCAATGTTTACCTACTTTGTTTTCAGCGGCGCAGTGATGTCTAGGTCCTCAATTAATGGTCCTCGAACTTCGCAACTCCCTTCAGTTTTTGGAATATTAATATTTCGAGGGTCATCATCATCATCATCCACTTGTACGTTGTAACATTCTAGGGCATGGCTTAACTAAGGTGACCATACTGGTTGAACTATTTCCCATGGTTCCTGTGGTATTTTGAAAATGGCGGCTTTTACGGCTTGCAGTGCATCATCAACAGTATCCACCCATGGGTCTTCAAATGAGAATGTTAACAAAAATCCCTCGCGCAAGACATCCCATTTGCCCGTACCATGTCGGATTTTTGTCTCGGTATACCAGTTTCTTGGGATAATATCCAGGGTATTATAGAATAACTGTACCTTTTCAGGCTGGGGTTCTTCTCCATATGCCTTGGTCCATTTTGTGAGGTGCATGCGTGGGTCATCATGTCCATCGTATTTCTCGGTTATTCATAGTTCTAGCTTCCCAAACCATATCCGCATCATCCTCCTACAGTCACGCTAGTTTTCAAAGTTTCCTTGATGTGTTCCCCACCAATGCGCAAGTGTCGCGTGCAGTGCCCACTTTAATGCATCGAACCTCTGGTTCTTTGGTACTGCACTCTCAAACTTGTTCAAGAATTCATCCACCATTGTCAATCCATCATATGTTGGTAGATCTCGAGCCTGGGTTGTTACGCAATGCAGTGATTTATTCATCATATTACAATTTAGCGTTGTCACTTCACTCAACCAATTGTGCCAGTGTTCATCTTCTTCATTTGAATCCGAAGGGCAAGAACCTGCACACTCCCACGAGACCCTTCCATCTACAGTCGGATTTAGCCAATCCTGGTCTCGCACGGTTATCTTGTAGATACATTCCAGCTCCTCATCACTTCCATTGTCACGCATGAGTTCAGTGTAGCACTCTCCTTCAGCTGGATCCAGCGGAACTACTACGCATACGGAATTTTTCTCAAATATCATCTTCCATTTTTTTAGGTTGATGACTCCATTCATATCCATGGCCCATTCTATTCCTAGCAATGCTGGGTGAGGGTTACTATCATCCATAATCTCTATTACCTCAAAGTCTGTCTGCATGCTCGCACCTTCGATATCCACTATTACCCCTTGCAAGCTCCCCAGGGGCAGGATATTTTGTTGGTTAATCATCCATAATTGAATAGGAGACCATTGTAACGCGGGCCTGCCCATGCGTTCCCATGTTTGTTTTGGTAACACATTCGCGTCTGAGCCCAAGTCTAAGATTACCTGATCTATTTCATACTTGCCAATCTGCGTTGTCAATCTCATTTCCCTCCCAGTGCATAGTGCATGCTTTCCCAATTTCCGGACTACATGTAGTTCACCCGATCCTACACACCTAGCGATCAGCTCTTATAGTCCTTTAACTGCCTTATTGTCACGCAGCAGTTTCATGCATGTCTCTAAAAAGGTAGTTAACATAGAAGGATCCAGTCTTGTCTCTGGTTGATCCTTACTACCTGAAGTAGAGGCCTTCGCAAAGCTCTTCTTAGCTTCCGTAAACGTTTCCTTTATGCGTTCCAAGTCAAACTCAGGTTCCTTTGTAGGAGCCTTGCGAACCCAGGTATCTTCCTCAGGCTGCTCCCCTTATCTTCCCCTATGGCCGCGCCACTTCTGAGCATCATGCTCACATTGGGGTCTTCTTCGCGTGGTTTGGACCTCATCATTTGGATAGTTTGAGTTGGAGTAGGCCGTAGCACCCCTTTTTCGCGCATTTGTGCGATCAACATCAGACAATCTACCATTTCATGATCAAACTTCTCATAATGCGGACAAGATATTCTCGTTGGTTGGTACAATGGTACAATCGCAAACGTAGTGCCCTGGTCCTCTGCAATTGTAATAGATAAGATGTTTGTGGCCCCTTCTGGGCCCCATCCCTCCTCATCCTCAACCTCACCCTTGAAATCCACCCAGCGCTATTGTTGCGGCTGGATCGAGGCCTCACGTTTTTTTCTGCATTCGATAAGCTGGGGTCGTACCCATCATTAGCTCATAGCTCTTACATGTCCACTCATCATGGCCCATTGATCTACAGAAATTACAATACGGTTGCTGCGGAGTCTGCGTATACTTCTGCAACAGGTGACAATTGTTCGTCATGTGCTTTCCTCCCACTTGACAGATCACGCACCAGAGGACAGTTGCCACACTTGGCCCTGCTTGTGCCTCTGGTCTCATCGGCATCGGTCCCCCTCCTGCCAAATAGTTTGCGTATACTGAACAGTGAACCTTATCATGGCCCTGACATTTACATTTTATACACCACGCTTTTTCGCGTGCCTCTAGACGTGGCACCCTATCCTGCTTCAAACATTGCATCTCCAAGCATAAGTTCTACAATTGAGTTTGAATCTGTTGGAATCCCAATCCCCAATCCTGTATCGGTGTTTCATGCAAGCTCATCACCATTTCTAATGCTTCTGGCTGGGTCAAAAGCTTTTGTTGTGACAGCGTCATTCTCAGGTGTGGTGTCAAAGACGCCACAAACTACGCGTGATATTGTGCATCCGTTAGCGTCATATTAGCCTCACGAATCGTTCTCTTCATTCTCTAATCCAGATCCTAGGGGGTCTCTCTTAGAAGCATTGTGATCTCCTTAAATCCAATGATTGACTGTGTCTCTGATTTCGGCTAGCTAAATTCTCTATTCAATGCAATCTGAATCTCTGTTATTCCTGCATTTGGGTGATCCTTAGAGTGCTTGATATACCACGTCAACGCACAATCCTATAGCGTGCTTACCAAGGTAGCCTTCTTAATGTTGTCATCTGCAACCCCTTGTGCTTCCCACACTGCTCTTACCACAAACCAGAACTGATCTAAGTCCTCATTTACTACTCCTTTGAATACGGGTAGCTTAATCGCACTTGCGATACTGATCTACTAGTTTGGTGGAGGTGGTGTAGGCAAAGATGGAGGTGAAGTGAGGGGTGGCATAAGTGGAGAGGGTAACAATGGAATGTGCTACCTAATCAAACTAACCACACTCCTCAGAGACATCCAAGTGCGCTCTTCCTCACTCGCTCGTGGAGGTGAAATTAAAGGATTGCTTCTTAGCCCTTCGATACCTTTGTAGAACTTTCTGCTTCGCGTCATTCCAATCATTAATGTAATCACCCTTCAATTTCCTTCTTTGTAGGGTTCCAGTGTTCCGACATTAGACATCCCTTAGGCAGATCCTAGTCCCAGCAACAGAACCATTTGTTGCCTTATTGGGGCCTGACCCAGATTCAGAAGTGTTTTAGCCAAACAAATCCCGAAACTACCGGCCCTTTCGGCAACAGTCCACAGAGCGCGGATTGAGGTCTCACCTGAGGTAGTATGGGAGGGTGCTGGAACCAGGTTTCCGCACCCTAGGGATGTCTTAATGAGGTTTGGAAAGGTCACGAACCAATCTTTCCCACTTGTTCTGTTTCGCGCAGCTATCCGACCTTCACGTAGCCCTTGTACTGAACGCGAAGAGGCACTATCTAGATCCCTTACCCTTAGTATGTTTTATTATAGATCTAACTTAATTCAGTAGTCTTTAACAATCATTCAATATTCGTAACTAGTGCGCACAAACATAAACTTTAAAGAGATGAATAAAACCATAATAGAAGAATAACCACACAAATCTACAATCAGATGCACAATATTTTAGAAACACTTATCTTTATTAATCTTTTGTTCCAGTACAATCCATTTCCACCCTGCGCACTCAGCTGGAGGGGTCCGTGCATAGAGCTGAGGACTCTACCAAGCCTCTACGCACACAGCTGCAGAGCCTATTCTACTACTACGACTCTTGACTCGTACTTACAAACTTAGAGCGAATATCTCATTCAGAAACCCATACCTTTCAACATTAGAAAAAGCTACCTTCTACACTTACAGCCTCGTTCTCTACGCACTTCACGGAGCCTTTACAATACCAGTACCCAAAATTGTGGGCTTTAAGCCCCAAAACCGTTATGTGGGGGGTCTGCTACCCAACAATAACTCTCACTCATATGGTCCCTCCTTTAGCAAGACAAGATATATAATTCTCATATGAAGTGGCAAACAAGTATCCTCCAACAGAATGGTAAACAAGGATCTCAACATCAAAAACATCATCTTAGCAAATCAAAAGAAAGACATGGCATCACTGCATCATATACCTCCATTTTCAGGGATGGCCTAAAAATGCATGGCTTTGTTGAAGAAATAGGCTATACCATTGAATTTGTGGTGGAAAATCGTGTCAAATGACTGTAAACTCGACCCCTTTCTAACACCGTCAAAATCTGGACCCTCAAGAATCTCAAAGATTCCTTCTCATTGGCTGATTGGAATTTTGTTGCTCATATCGAAAAATTGACTTCACCACTATGCTTCTTGCAAGAAACTAAGTAGAATGAGTATAATGTTGACCTAGTTCTGAAACTATCAAAATTCAGCGATTAGGGAATCTTTTAGATTCCTCATGATTCCACAAAGATTCCTCTCTACAAGTTGACTAAATATCCATCACTTAGATTAGACTCCTAGCGATATTCTAGTTCATTTGAGTATAAAGTTGGCATGATTTTTTCACTGTGAAAAATTGGCCCCAAGAGAATCTTTTAGATTCCTCATGATTCCACAAAGATTCCTCTCTGCAAGTTGACTAAAGATTTGTTGCTCAGATGAGCAAACTATTTACACCATCAGATTCCTTCTAGAAAACTGAGAAAAAGGAGAATAAGTTTGATATACTTTTGCCTCCTTCAAAAATCAGCCTCCAAGGAAATCGCAAAGATTCCTCAAGGATCTGTTACTAAAAGACTCCATGAAATATTCACTTGGAATATTCTTGGAATCTATCTCTAGATTCATCCCTGCGAGGAACCCCTCTTAGCCCGCCATTTGTCCAAACAGTGATACGCCTTACTCTCCACGGCCCTGCCTCTTCCTTCATCCCATGCTTGTGAGAAATGAAGGTTTAAATAAGTGTTTTAGGGAAAATTTAACAAGGCTTGTAGTGGGCATGTTGGTTAGTGTGTGTATTGTTTGTGTCAGCCAGTTTTTCCTTCCAACAGTGATCAAATGTTCTCTTTCAGAATGTCCATTAGGGTTTAAGGTCAAGCTTTTGTCATTTTACTAGGTCCTCCATTCAAAAACTTTGGTCACTGGTTAGTATGTCTAGGGTTATTTTCACTTTCTCAAGAATATTTACATGTCGATCACTTTCACCATTCAGCTGAGTGTATCATCATTATGAGAATATCATCATCATGTCAGTCATCACCATCATGATTTCACTCAGTCTAGTGTCTTCATTAGGTCATTAGGCTTTCAAGGTCACCAACACTTTCATTTCATGCATAAAATCTGACATAGGATGAGTTGTGATAAGCAAGTCTTTTCAATAAATTCTGATTTCATATGTAATTCATGTTTCTATATGTAATAAGTACTTCATAGTTGCAATTTCAAAGTTCCAAAAATAAGAAACATTGTTCAAAAGAAGATACAAAGTCCAGGTTACAAATGTCCAAGGTTGTTAGGTTCAAAAGAATGAAAGTCATGCTTAAAAAATACATGTGGAGCCCATTATCACTCAAAAGAGTATTATGTTATGTCTATAAAAGCCTAAAGAGATTCATACACATTCCATTTACATTATTATCTTACCTTGTCATTGAGTTAATTCCTCCTTAGGTGAGAAAACACAGGTTTTTTCATCAAAATTTGAAAATTTTGCTTGTCGTTGTGCTTACAGACAAGGCACCGCGTTTCTAGAGGTGGCGCTACACACCGATGAACTGCGCTGTGCACGGGAAAGGGTCTCCTAGAATTGCAACAAATCACTCAAATTCGAGTTTTCAAGCCTCTAAATCCAGTTTTTTAATCCTCTAAGCTTCATAATAGGTAAGTACACTCCTTTGCATCCCCTCTTCCTTTGGCAAAACAAACAAAATGATTGTGAGTTTATTCCTTTGGGGTTTCTATGAGTTTCATGTTTTGAGCTTGCAAATGATCAGTTGGAGCTTTGAAACCCTAAAATCACTATCCATATACCTCTATTTGCATGCAACTCATCATCCTCATTCACCAAGAAACCATTTCCGTTCATTTCACTTCACCTCCCTACAAACCCTAGCCCTAATCTATCAAATTTTCCAGTTTCCCTAGCTAGGATTGTGTTTAAATTTCCTAGCTCATATTCCTCATTCATTTCACTCCATTTAACTTCCTAAGGATTCCTAAAACCCCTGTCCATCTCCCAAAATTTCCTTACTCCCATCTCCCTTCCCTAACTCCCTCATTTCACCACTTCAATCACTTTTCACTGTTTTTTTCCCCCTTCCTATCATCTAGGGTTTCAAAAATGGAAGGAGACTCTTCACCATCAGAGAAGAGAAAACATCATAAAGGGGGGAACATTCTGAGGTATGATCCCACAAATTGCAATGAGATCAATTCTTCACCATTCATAAGACAATGCTTTGAAGATGTCAATTGCCTAGGGTTTTGTCAAAGTGTGGGAGAGGTAAGTTTTCATGAGCAACTCACTGATTTGATTGCCACCAATCTGGAAGGAGAAAATGCCACCATTGCAAGGATTGATTTCACATTCATAGTTGATGCCATATCTCTTGCCACAGGGATACTAAATCATGGGGAATATTGGTTCAAAGGCATGAGCCTAGACCTTGAGCAATACAAATGCTTCTTGAAATCACCCTACAAAGAGGCTCATTCACACATCATTCCATTCATATACTTGTTGGAAAAGTATGCACCACTGAAGAAGGTTGTGATGAAATTTTTCACTTGTGAAGGGAGGTTTCCCAAGTTGTATCAATATCACATTAGGCTGCTCATGCACTTCACAATTGTGAAACCTCTTATCTTGTGTAACTACTTGTGTAGAAGTGTCATCAAAATGTCTGAAAGGATGCAAATGAAAAACAAAGATCACTACTCTAGACTTTTCCACCACAATTTGATAAAGGTTGTAGTCCTCCATCAGTTGGCAGAAAAGAACATAGCATGGGACACCTTTACTGAAGCAGCCTTGCGAAGGCATGAGACTACTTCACCACCAGCACCAAGACACATCAGCATATCTGTTATAGCTCCAAATCTCACCATTATGGTTTGTGATGCTACATTCATGGCCTAGGGCAACCCCTCCTTCCAGACCTGGTCCAAAATCTAAAAAACAGTGTTTTATTCCCTGTACGCGACATTGCCCTGATTTAAACGCATGTATACACGGGTTCATACATACCTAACCCGCGTATATGTATTAAAACACTTAAAAAAATATAAAACTCCTTATTTTCAGGCGGAGATCGCGGGTTTTACCTGCTAATCACCTGTTAGTGCCTGTGGCCTCAACTGTCCCCAACCAATTCCTAACTAAAAAAACTACTTTGGAATTGGTATAAAAAGACATCAAAGGGAAGGCCTAAAGGAGGAGAGAGTATAGAGCAAGGTTATTATACTGAGTTTTTCCCCTGATCAGGTCTGAAGACCCTTGTGCCTTCTGCACTTCCCCCATATTGTACAGGAAACCCTTGTTTCCTTGTGATTTGATGTTCATCCCTTAGTCATGACATCTTGGAGTGAGTATTGGAAGGTGACCTACTAGAGGCTTGAGGCGCGACGGATCCAGAAGGAGGCTCAGCTTTGAGCCTGCAAAAGTGGTTCAGGTGATATTGCTCTTTTTTCATATTATTCTATTTGTCTAATAAAGAAACACGTCTTGTTCCCGAAACACTTCTTTCTTTATGTTAATGATGTTCATATGTGAATTTCATGCTTGAATAGATGTTTAGAAGTTTGTAACTAACTCATCTCTTATATAACATAAAGATCATTTTTTATGTAAATCTTTGTCCATATACTGTTGCAATTCTTGGAATTGTTGTTTTTGCAGGACAAAGGAGCTGAAGGGACGTGAAGAAGGGTTTGCACCCTTGAGTAACTACCCAAACGTAGGACCTCAGGTATGTCCTTCTCACCCTAGAAGTAGTTTTTATTGCATAAACGGCTGTGTGTGTGTATGTTTCTTTACTTAGATAACTTTCAGTCTGCTAGGGTTCCACCCAAGAACCTTAGGGGATAATATCCCGCAACACTAGGGGATGTTAGTGAAAGTTCTGGGGGAAATGAGAGGGGAAGTCAGTCATGCTCCACTGAACTGTAGCCACTTTGCCATGATGCTTCAATACTCTTTAAAACTGAACATCACCCTGCTTCTGCAACATCAGAATTATTTGCCTACCCAACCTAAAACACCTAACATTTTTCCTTCCTTTGATTGGGTGCATTTGAACTAGCAAACCCTGCTTTTCCTCTTTTCTTTTGGCTACCCTCCTATCTAAATCTCTCCTTATCTCTACCAAGGGCTCAGATTGAGCAGTTGGGCCCTTTAATTCTCTATCTCATCTAGTGATCTGCCAAGCTTGAACTGTTTGAGCAAATATTATTCTCTATTCTAAAACAAGAAACTTGGACATGATCTAGCCAAGGTTAAACTATCTGGCTATTCATCCATGGTGAGAAAGTTAGTGTTTTCACTTTCTGAACTTGCTATACCACATGCAGTACAGTAATAGATTTTTAACAAGCCACTTCCCTGGTCTTTCTTTGGGATTCCTTTCCTTTCTCTTTATCTTGAACTTTGATTTATTGATAATATGGAATCTTTGCAGCATGGAAAGGATGATCATATTTGGTATTTCCACATTCAATCATGAGAAATGACACCTATTGGTATAGGAACCTAACAAGCTCCATGCAACTGTGGCTAGAGATGAGGGAAAGCACCATGCCTTCAGCTCATAACCTCTGCCATCAGTTGGATCCTCTTCTCTAGCATTTGTACTAGCCTTTATACCTCTGATATGGTCTCTGAAACATATGCAAGTGGATAAAACATGCCTCCCAAGTGTCACTGCCAAATTGACCAAGGCCAACAAACGAGGTTGGAAAGTGTGCCAACAAGTCCTCTACTTTCCAACAAACATCTGAACAAGCTACAACACCTCTGAAGGATATGAAAACACCTCTGTAGCACCATCATCAAACCATGAACCATCATGATCACATGTGGTTTGCATCATTTATCTGTAGCATCATCATCAACCATAACCAATGGCATCATTAGACCATCATGAGTGTGCCATCAAGTATGCCACCATCATAGGATCAACATCAATACACATGCCAACACATGCCAACTCCTCCATGACCAACATGCTCCCATCAAGCTACATCATCATGAGGTTGACATAACTGCATGACCTCAAGAGCTGACATCAATGCCGACACAATCATCTCACTGTTAATACATCAATGCCAACCAATAGGACACCAAGCCAAACATCCATCACACATGTATATGACAAGTATAACCATGAACATGACCCTGTTGACACCAATTGCAACACCACAATGCCAAAAAATTTCCCCTTTGGCATTGATATCAACCTCAACAACATGTGAGGCTGATCTCTGTACACTCTCCAAAATTGAAGTTTTTCTCTATCCATCCTAATTCTCTCCCCCTTTGACATCAATAGCAAAGGATCAAGTCCATATGAATAGGAAGAAAGAACTTAAGCATAAGCATTGGAGTAATACATCTCTACATGGCTGAAATATAATGCATATCAAGGTCATTCATGTCTCGATATAAGAAACAAGCAACATATATATCTAATCAAAATCCAGAGAAGAATACCAACCAACAACTACTAGAAGAAAGAAACATCATGCCAACATAAGGAAACCATCATCAACATATGCAACATCATCATATAATATGCAATAGCATCCACATGATGAAACCACAAACAATCTCCCCCATAACTACATAGTAGAAATTACGAAAACATCTCATCACATGAGGCCAAAACCCCAACTGTCATATCATAGTATGAGGCATAGCATGAACACCTCCAAGCGGATCATAATGCCAATAATGTATGTTTGAAGTAAATAGGAACAAATAATGCTCCCCCTTGAACACATGCCATCTCCAAGCTGTAGAGATACCAAATGTTGGGCTAATACGATCGCTTCCACTGTAAGCAATGTTTCCTTTGACAAATAGAAGCACCATATGGACCAAGACTCCACATGAACATGAATCATATGACAAATACAATGATAAATAGATGGTTGTAGTAGCGGCATAAGACCTCATACATGCTTATTACATGACCTCATGATTCATGACCATATGATCCAAAAGATAGTACAATACAAGTACATGGCTTCATGAGAATTTTACATGAATATATCAATAAATACATGGATGCTATGGTCATCTCTATGGACCAATGACTCAAATACATAATACATCATGACTATTACATCATCGCTAGCCCATCCATGTGGCTGCAAAATGACTCATGAGACTCCTCCATAAAAATCCTATCATCGTGGTGACTCAACATACTATTGATTGGACCTCTCAACCAATACATAATGATGAAACAATAGAAAATACATGGTTGTAGTAATCATCATATAAAAACCTATACATGGTTAGTCCATGTCACATGTAATCACAATATATCCTGAAGTAATGGTCACAATCTATTCATGGTTGCACATATTTTCAACCAACTGTTAATGGAAACTAAAAACATATACATGGCTGAAAAATGTGCTCTTTTTCACTAATGAAAACACATATAAATCTGCTACAAATGAAAATAATGAGAAAATCCCAAGTAATATAGGAAAATATCATATTATGCATAGCTCCCTTTGAGTTCAATATACCTCCAATAGACATGTTGATCTTGTGGACCTGAGTGTGCATGAGGCTAAAAATAACTCGTCATATGCTACAACAAACTCCATCATATGATCCCCCTGATTTTATTAACCTCTCATGATCTGTAGTCCTCTATATGAATGCATGAGTAATCTGTAGAAATTCTACAAATTCTCTACAAATATACCTCTAAGACCATGTAGAAAATCTGACTGTAGATTAACCTGATTATGCAACATAACCAAAGAAACATACTATAATCTACTTCTACTATCAATTTACGGAAGCTTAAAGATAGAAAAAGATCGAGTTGAACCCATATAACAAGAAGCAAAAGAATCAATGCACATGAAACACAAAAAATACTCAGAGGAAAGCCTCAGCTAAAAAACCCACTATCTATATTATCATACAAGGTGGAAATACATCAGAATTATACAAAGCCTTAGCTCTCACATCTAGTTGGCTCTCAGTACAATCCTCCTGGATGCTCACAGGCAATCAAAGATTCTCACAAGCCTTCCTCTCTACCCTCCAAGATTCTATTTCCTTGCGCAGTTCCTGTGGGATGATCTCCTTCACCCAATGGAACACTGCTCTTGCACACTGCTCTCACACACTGTCAAAACTACGCAATCCTCAAGGAACCTTCCCTTGATTGCATGCATGAGTTTCCTTTATAGGAGAAAACATGCAACTGATAGTACACTCTCCTTGACATTTAGCTCAACTAGGTCTTTCTCAGAATAGACAAGCATGAGTTTCTAATGAGGGAATTTTCAGTTATCTGGAGTACACTGGTTGAGTGCATGCATGCATCAAATGATTAATAACTCACAATTAGTTCCTCAAACAGTTTGGAACTAATTTAACTGGACTTAACTCAGTAAACTGAGCTAACTAATTACAACTAAAATATAACTCAATCTTATCTCCTTAATTAAGGGATAATCTCTTTAATTTAAGGGATAACTATTGCACGACTTCAGAAAGACTTCTAACTTGAATTTCTCCAACTAATTAATCCATAATGAATTAATTAATTATTTCCAAGAAGCTGGTGAGACTAAATTCAAATTTAATTCACAATTTTAATTCAAGGACAAATTAAAATTGGAATTTCTGGATTCTACTTTTATCATTTCTTGTTGCTATTTTCAACACTCCCTCTCAACAAGAAAGGAATTCTACTCGATCCCGATCGTGAACCTTTGGAATGTTATGCATGCAACACTTCTCTCAAGTGTTGTTGCTCCAACAACTCAAAAAACAAAAAACAACCTGAATCAGTATGATGCATCTGTCATCAAAGTCTCTGACAGTTATTGCCTCTGTCAACTGAAAACTTTGTGCTCCTGTTGACTCTTCCTTTCTGCACTGTTGTCAATGCTTCTCTGCGCTCTTCAGTATTTGACTGCTCTAGCCTCTGTCACTTTGATCTCTGACTGCATCAATCCCACTGATTCCTCCCACTAAGAAGTACTTTGGGCTCCCATAGCAAGGTACGATCCATGAGATAAAACCTCTCAATGGACCCTACCCAATTTCAGCCTTCTTGGGACTATCATTTCACATTGCCCCACCTCACACCTGGAGGTATGGCTGCATGTGATCCCTCTTCCCACCTCTCTAATTGTGGCTCCTCCACAATTGTCTGAGACTTCTTCTGGGGTTGCATGTTGAGAGGTAATTTACTCTTCCTCTCAACCACCAAGTCTCTAACATTTGCCTTGCTCCTCAAGGCTTTGCATGCATCTTGAAACTCAATAGCATACAAGTTTTTAACTCATGAACCGATCTGTTTCACCTGTCTTGTGGTGATGTGTCTAAGGAAAACCTTTCCCTTACCGAAGACAGCATCATAGCCTTTGTCCTCCAACATCGCGACCGATACCAAGTCCTTCTTTAGTCCAAGCACATACTTCACATCTGTCAGGGTGATAGGAGCTCCATGCTCCCTCTGAAAAGAAACTGTGCCCACTCCTGAAACACTATACATTTTTTCATCACCCATCTCTATGCACATCTTGAAATATTTCTCCTCCAAGGTACTGAATAAACTTTTATCGTCAGTCATGTGGAATGAGGCTCCATTTTCAAGATACCAGACACAACCCATCATCGATGACACCATGCATGCGATGAGGGTAAAGTCCATTTCGAACTAAAAGGCTAATGCCTCACCTTCCGATCCATCCTAGGATCCCTTCTTGGACTTCTTGGATGGGCTATTAGTCACATAATGAGCCATCTCGTGACAATTAAAGCATCTCACTTTAGACTTGTCACCCTTCCTCCCTCCATGAGAAGAATTTGATTCGGAATGGGATGCCTTCCCCATCCCTTTCCTTGCCTTACCTGCGAAGGCCAGATTTTCTTCATCATCATCCTTGGATGAAGAACCATCTTGTGTTCTCCTCTTGATCTCCTTCTGCATGAGATCCGACCACAATTGTTCCCAATTTGACAGTTTCTACCTTCCATTCAGAGAGTCCTGGTAGATATTCCAGCTCTTTGGAAGGCCAAGGAAAACGAGGCTCACCATATCATCATCGGTAGTAGTTATTCCCACACTACCAAGCTCATCTCTGCAAGTGGTGAGCTTGTTTAGATATGTGGAAATAATATCGCCATTCTCCATCTTGATTCTTCGAAGCTTATCCTTCAGCACCAATTTCCTTTGGTTGTTATTTTTCTGGTAGAGGTCCTTCAATGTCTTCCACATTGAAAATGGAATATCATTCCCATGGAGACTCGAGACAATATGGTTTCGAACTCCCTCTATGATGATCTATCTCGCCCTCGCCACACACTTCTTCCACTCAACCAACTCTTGTGCATTAGTTGAACCTAGCTTTGGGATTTCCTTATCAATGAAATCCTTCAAACCATTGTCTTCTAATACAACCTCCATGCGATATTTCCATGCTAAGTAATTCAAGCTGCCTTCCAAGGCATACTCTAGTCTCAATCCATAGAATGCCATTGGCCAACCTTGAAGTATGATAAGAATTCGATTTTCACCTGCAACCCCGAACTTCAAAATTCAAATTCTCTTCTTCATATATTATTCACAGCTCCGATAAACTTTTCTCTGATACCATGTAGAAATTCTGCAAATTCCGTACAAATCTACCTCTAAGACCATGTAGAAAATCTGACTGTAGATTAACTTGATAATGCAATATAACCAAAGCAAAATACTATAATCTACTTCTACTATCAATTTGTGGAAGCTTAAATATAGAGCAAGATCAAGCTGAACATGTATAACCAGAAGAAGAAGAATCAATGCACATGAAACAGAGAAAATACTCACGGGAAAGCTTCAGCTAAAAACCCCACTATCTGTATTATCATTCAAGGTGGAAATACATCATAATTATACAAAGCCTTAGCTCTCACAACTATCCAGCTCTCATTACAATCCTCCTAGATGCTCACAGTAATCAAAGCTTCTCACAAGCCTTCCTCTTTGCCCTCCAAGCTCCTATTTCCTTGCGCAGTTCCTCTGGGATGATCTCCTTCACCCAGTGGAACGCTGCTCTCACACACTACTCTAACACTTTGTCAGAACTACGCAATCCTCAAGGTACCTTCCCTTGACTGCATGCATGAGTTTCCTTTATAGGAGAAAACATGCAACCGATAGTACACTGTCCTTGACATTTAGCTCAACTGGGTCTTTCTCAGAATAGACATGCATGAGTTTCTGATGAGGGAATCTTCAGTTATCTGGGTACACTGGTTGAGTGCATGCATCAACTGACTGTTAACTCACAATAAGTTCCTGAAACAATTTCGAACTAATTTAACTGGACTTAACTTAGTAAACTGAGCTAACAAATTAAAACTTAAATATAACTCAATATTATCTCCTTAATTAAGGGATAATCCCTTGGATAACTATTAAATGAATTTAGAAAGACTTCTAACTTGAATTTATCCAACTAATTAATCCATAATGAATTAATTAATTATTTCCAAGCAACTGGTGAGACTAAATTCGAATTTAATTCACAATTTTAATTCAAGGACAAATTAAAATTGGAATTTTTGGATTCTATTTTTATCATTTCTTGTTGCTATTTTCAACATAATTATGGACTTCGCGAGGGAATGCTATTCATTAGTTGAAGAGTTGTTGCTCCTTCTTTCTCCACATGGTTTGGGTTGCTTCTTCTCCTCTTTTATTTTCTTCTTCTCTTCCTTCACTGGTTTGTGTTAGATCCTCTTTGTTTTTGTTTCTTTTGACAGTTTTTCCTTGCATAATGAGGCAATAAATAATCTCTTGCCATATGGCCAAAATTATGACAAATATAGCACTCGACATGGCTAAGAGGATCAACTCTTCTTCTTCTCATGCCAGATCTAAACCTTGCGTGAAATGTGACTCTCCTCCAACAATTAGACCTGCAATCTATTGCCTTATGGCTAAACAAGTGACATGAGTAGCAATAACCATAAAAATCAAAAGTATACCTATTGGTCATTCTCCTTGGCTACTAATATTGTTGGAATCTCTGCTGATGTGGACTATACATTATGCTCCAACAATTTGCTGCAACATGTCCATACTTGTGACAACTATAACCTTGTATGTCATGCATCAAAGGAATGAAAGGAATTTGATTCCTTTGAAATCTAATGGAGCTTCCACGATCATTTCTAGGAGCAAAATGTATTTTGAATGTAGGTGCCCCTTGAGATTTTATTCTCTGTAACTAGTTTTGCTTCTTCTTTTTTTCTACTACTGTTTCTTTTGTTCGCTACTTGGCTGCTAGATATGCTTCTTGTTTCTCGAGATCTAATTTTGCTATTATTATTATTTTCTATAGGTTTCCTGGGTTCTTCTTTGGTGTTTTTACCTGAATACAAACTAGACTCATCATTTTTAAATCTAATACCACATTGATCTAATGGTGATCTTTGGATCTCAAGAAAATTATCCAGGGCTACCATGCTCTTCTCCATCTTTCGCTACTTTCTCAAGGAAACAACTTCAACTTGTAATCTCTCAACATATTCTACCTTCACTTGGAATTGCTTCCTCATACCTTCCTTAACCTTTTATGATTCTTCCAACTTAATATTTAAGTTGACAATCTCTTCCTTGAGCTTGGCCTCCTTATCATCACAGATCTGTAATAATTTTTCTTGATCCTTACATGCAACTTTTAGTTGAGAGATATCAGCTCTAAGACTCTTAATAACATTCTCATCTTCATTATGTGCTTCAATGTGATCTAAATCTGAATCATCAAAATTATAACTCAATAGAAAATCATTAAGATTTATACCTTTGGGTTCAATATTTTCTGGTCTCTTCTCATCATCAACTTAATCATGTGCACTAAAAGAATGATATTGTTGTGGCTGAGGTTCTTGTTTTTGAAGGCCCTTCTTCTTCTTGTTTTTCGTCTTGTTTCTCTTCTTCTCATTTTCCTTGTTATTGAATATGCCATCTCCAAAAATGGATTCTAGATTGTCCCACATACCTTTGGCACATTTCACACCCACTAGTCTCTTCATATAATGATCATGAAGATTCTCGTAGATTATGCATCTTGCTGCAAAACTTCATCTGTAATTAGATCTTTACCACAACCTTTGCATTCTAATCTCCAAATGTTAGACCCATAACATAATGATTGAGATTTTACAATTTTGTGCCATACCTTGTAACTTGCAGTAGTGAGGAAAACCATTCCAAAAAAATTCAATTTCTGCCAACAAACCCCATATCTACTTTCCAACGATCAAGCTGCAACCAAGAGCCTTGCTCTGATACCAATTGTTGGAAACCTTTGAGCACTACTAAGAGGGAGGCTGAATCAATAGTGTGATCTATATATAATTTTTACCAATTTTTACTTCAATTACTAAATCACAGATATGTTAGTAGCAACTCATTAAGAATGTGCATCACATAACCATAATTGAAAAACCATAAGAAATGCACACAATCACATCATCGCACATGAGACGTAAGATTTCTAGTGGAAACCCTTCCGGGAGAAAAACCACCCTTGTTGTTAGCTTCTCTACTCTGAATTTCTATTGTCAAGAAATTGGTCTTTTACATAGCTTGCTGACTCCAATCAACATGGAGTATTAGCCTCATATACAATATGTCAACACCCATCAGCTAGGAGACTTGGTAATATTGATAAACTTGAAAGACTTTGTTCTCTACAGATCTACAAACTACCATCCATTGAAGGCCACCATGATCAACCTCTCCCAACTATGATTGGACTATGCAACTACCATTGGATGAGAAAATGTTCCTTTTGTTGAAGTTTTGCTATCACTTCTCCTCTATCATGTAGTCACTGCTCCTCTACCACTATGCAAACCTCCTTTCATCTATTTTCAAGCTCGATACAAGACACTCTTCCTAACAAGAAATCATATCTACATATATGCTATTAGCTGCAAGCTATCATCATCAAATCAAAGATAAATAAGTAAAATTGTGGCCACATCAAATCTAAATACAATCGAACCCTCACAAAAAAATAATGTTGCATAATACAATCAACAACAAGAGACACTATGGCTATGTTCCAAATTCATCAGCAATTCCTTCAAAAAACAAGTGTGAGAATCATCAACATAAACATTAGCAGTATACAAATACTCTCCAAACTATGTCTACTATAGCAACCTCAAATCTGATCTGAAAACTAATGCACTACTTCAGAAATTTTCTCCATAAATTGCCATTACACTCACTCATTGAAGTATTTATGCTCTCCAATAGGTCTAAATCATATACACTCTATGCATCCCTCACTTCTTCACTCTACCCACCATCAACCATCATATAGCTCCAAGATCAAGTATATAAAACATGTAGGGTGAAAATGAGCTTGGGGCTAGGATAAAAGGTGCACCAATTGGACCAAATCAATCCACTAAGGTCACTACTTGTGTAGTAAATGCATTCACATCATGAGAGAACATTTTAAAACAATTTCTGGCGTTTTCAAACAATTTTGGAAGCCTCTAGAAATTTCCACGTTAATTTCCTTTCGAACAACATGAGGAATGTGGAGAAAATGTCATGAAATCCCTCAATGGCATGCATAACAGTAGCTCCATGTGACTGAGACCTGTAACCACTCCCATATGATGTTCTGCCAGAAAATGGAGCACTCCAGCCACTCCCATAGGATTGGCTCCATGTGATTGTGGCTAGAGATGAGGGAAAACACCATTCCTTTAGCTCAGAACCTCTGCCATCAGTCAGATCCTCTTCTCTAGCATCTGTACTGGCCTCTATAACTCTAACATGGCCTCTGATACATTTGCAAGTGGATCAAACATGCCTCCCAAGTGTCATTGCCAAATTAATCTCTAAGGCCAACAAACAAGGTTGGAAAGTGTGCCAGCAAGTCCTACACTCTCCAACAAACATCTGAAAAAGTTGCAACCTCTGTCAAATCTGCAAACACCTCTAGATGGAAAATTTTAGGGGCTAGTATTCACAACTGGGCTAATTTCCCATGGTTTTTCCAAAACAATATTCGTCAATTTCCATATTCTCTGAAGATGATTCACCCAAATTTTATAGTATAAAATTATTTTATCTTAAAAATTGCAAAAATTATATAAATATTATATATATAAAAATATTAGAAATTCATGTTTTATAAGATATCAACAAAAAAAATTATAATTTTCAATTTGGGAACTATTACTATTTGCCAATATTTCTAAACTTAAGACAAATTTTCATCCTGAAAATTTTCCCTTGACCTCTGTAGCACAACATCACATTTAGTCTGCATCATCCATCTATTGCAACATCATCAACCATAACCAATGCCATCATCAAACCATCATGAGTGTGCCATCAAGTGTGCCACCATCATAGGATCAACATCAATACACATGCCAACATATGTCAACTCCTCCATGATCAACACGCTACCATCAAGCTACATAATCATGAGGTTGACATAAGTGTATGACCTCAAGAGTTGATATCAATGACAAAACAACCATCTCACTGAATATGTCAATTCCAACCAATTACATACCAAGAAAAACAGCCATCACACATGAATGTGACAAGTATGACCATGACCATGACCCTGTTGACATCAATTCCAACACTACAATGCCAACAAATGATATGCCTAGGGTTGATGTTCTTGCATCACTTGTGCATTAAATGTGTAGAGTAATTTCTTTTCTACATCAATTGGAATAGTATCGGGGACTTTATATTCAATCTCCACAACTTCCCAAACTTCTTCTCTTAAGGAGATGAGATAGCTCTCCATCCTTATCTTCCAAGATGCATTGTTGGACCCATCAAACATAGGGGGCTTAACTACTACTCTAGTTGTGTCCATTTTCCCTTGAATTTAACCTTTCGATAGTTAACTATTATGAAGGTAACCTTCTCTAATACCACTTGTTGGAGAAAAGAACACTAAGGGATAATCCCCTGGATAACTATTACATGAATTTAGAAAGACTTCTAACTTGAATTTATCCAACTAATTATCCATAATGAATTAATTAATTATTTCCAAGCAACTGGTGAGACTAAATTCGAATTTAATTCACAATTTTAATTCAAGGACAAATTAAAATTGGAATTTTTGGGTTCTATTTTTATCATTTCTTGTTGCTATTTTCAACATAGTCATGGACTTCGGGAGGGAATGCTCTTCATTAGTTGAAGAGTTGTTGCTCCTTCTTTCTCCACATGGTTTGGGTTGCTTCTTCTCCTCTTTTATTTTCTTCTTCTCTTCCTTCACTGGTTTGTGTTAGATCCTCTTTGTTTTTGTTGCTTTTGACAGTTTTTCCTTGCATAATGAGGCAATAAATAATCTCTTGCCATATGGCCAAAATTATGACAAATATAGCACTCCACATGGCAAAGAGGATCAACTCTTCTTCTTCTCATGCCAGATCTAAAACTTGCGTGAAATGTGACTCTCCTCCAACAATTAGACATGCAATCTATTGCCTTATGGCTAAACAAGTGACATGAGTAGAAATAACCATAAAAAGCAAAAGTATACCTATTGGTCATTCTCCTTGGCTACTAATATTGTTGGAATCTCTACTGATGTGGACTATACATTATGCTCCAACAATTTGCTGCAACATGTCCATACTTGTGACAACTATAACCTTGTATGTCATGCATCAAAGGAATGAAAGGACTTTGATTCCTTTGAAATCTAATGGAGCTTCCACGATCATTTCTAGGAGCAAAAGGTATTTTGAATGTAGGTGCCCCTTGAGATTTTATTCTCTGCAACTAGTTTTGCTTCTTCTTTTTTTCTACTACTGGTTCTTTTGTTCGCTACTTGGCTGCTAGATATGCTTCTTGTTTCTCGAGATCTAATTTTGCTATTATTATTATTTTCTACAGGTTTCTTGGGTTCTTCTTCGGTGTTTTTACCTGAATACAAACTAGACTCATCATTTTTAAATCTAATACCACATTGATCTAATGGTGATCTTTGGATCTCAAGAAAATTATCCAGGGCTACCATGCTCTTCTCCATCTTTCGCTGCTTTCTCAAGGAAACAGCTTCAACTTATAATCTCTCAACATATTCTACCTTCACTTGGAATTGCTTCCTCATACCTTCCTTAACCTTTTCTGATTCTTCCAACTTAATATTTAAGTTCACAATCTCTTCCTTGAGCTTGGCCTCCTTATCATCACAGATCTGTAATAATTTTTCTTGATCCTTACATGCAACTTTTAGTTGAGAGATCTCAGCTCTAAGACTCTTAATAACATTCTCATCTTCATTATGTGCTTCAATGTGATCTAAATCTGAATCATCAAAATTATAACTCAATAGAAAATCATTAAGATTTATACCTTTGGGTTCAATATTTTCTGGTCTCTTCTCATCATCAACTTAATCATGTGCACTAAAAGAATGATATTTTTGTGGCTGAGGTTCTTGTTTTTGAAGGCCCTTCTTCTTCTTGTTTTTTGTCATGTTTCTCTTCTTCTCATTTTCCTTATTATTGAATATGCCATCTCCAAAAATGGATTCTAGCTTGTCCCACATATCTTTGGCAAATTTCACACCCACTAGTCTCTTCATATAATGATCACGAAGATTCTTGTAGATTATGCATCGTGCTTTTTCATCTTGCTGCAAAACTTCATCTGTAATTAGATCTTTACCACAACCTTTGCATACTAATCTCCAAATGTTAGACCCATAACATAATGATTGAGATTTTACATTTTTGTGCCATACCTTGTAACTTGCAGTAGTGAGGAAAACCATTCTAAAAAAATTCAATTTCTGCCAACAAACCCCATATCTACTTTCCAACGATCAAGCAGCAACCAAGAGCCTTGCTCTGATACCAATTGTTGGAAACCTTTGAGCACTATTAAGAGGTAGGCTGAATCAATAGTGTGATCTATATATAATTTTTACCAATTATTACTTCAATTACTAAATCACAGATATGTTAGTAGCAACTCATTAAGAATGTGCATCACATAACCATAATTGAAAAACCATAAGAAATGCACACAATCACATCATCTCACATGAGACGTAAGATTTCTAGTGGAAACCCTTCCAGGAGAAAAACCACCCTTGTTGTTAGCTTCTCTACTGTAAATTTCTATTGTCAAGAAATTGGTCTTTTAAATAGCTTGCTGACTCCAATCAACATGGAGTATTAGCCTCATATACAATATGTCAACACCCATCAGCTAGGAGACTTGGTAATATTGATAAACTTGAAAGACTTTGTTCTCTACAGATCTACGAACTACCATCCATTGAAGGCCACCATGATCAACGATCCTCTCCCAACTATGATTGGACTATGCAACTACCATTGGATGAGAAAATGTTCCTTTTGTTGAAGTTTTTCTATCACTGCTCCTCTATCATGCAGTCACTGCTCCTCTACCACTATGCAAACCTCCTTTCATCTGTTTTCAAGCTCGATACAAGACACTCTTCCTAACAAGAAATCATATCTACATATATGCTATTAGCAGCAAGCTATCATCATCAAATCAAAGATAAATAAGTAAAATTGTGGCCACATCAAATCTAAATACAATCGGACCCTCACAAAAAAATAATGTTGCATAATACAATCAACAACAAGAGACACTATGGCTATGTTCCAAATTCATCAGCAATTCCTTCAAAAAACAAGTGTGAGCTATCATCAACATAAACATTAGCAGTATACAAATACTCTCCAAACTATGTCTACTATAGCAACCTCAAATCTGATCTGAAAGCTAATGCACTACTTCAGAAATTTTCTCCATAAATTTCCATTACACTCACTCATTGAAGTATTTATGCTCTCCAATAGGTCTAAATCATATACACTCTATGCATCCCTCACTTCTTCACTCTACCCACCATCAACCATCATATAGCTCCAAGATCAAGTATATAAAACATGTAGGGTAAAAATGAGCTTGGGGCTAGGATAAAAGGTGCACCAATTGGACCAAATCAATCCACTAAGGTCACTACTTGTGTAGTAAATGCATTCACATCATGAGAGAACATTTTAAAACAATTTCTGGCCTTTTCAAACAATTTTGGAAGCCTCTAGAAATTTCCACGTTAATTTCCTTTGGAACAACATGAGGAATATGGAGAAAATGTCATGAAATCCCTCAATGGCATGCATAACACTAGCTCCATGTGACTGAGACCTGTAACCACTCCCATATGATGTTTTTCCAGCAAATGGAGCACTCCAGCCACTCCCATAGGATTGGCTCCATGTGATTGTGGCTAGAGATGAGGGAAAACACCATTCCTTTAGCTCAGAACCTCTGCCATCAGTCGGATCCTCTTCTCTAGCATTTGTACTGGCCTCTATAACTCTAACATGGCCTCTGATACATTTGCAAGTGGATCAAACATGCCTCCCAAGTTTCACTGCCAAATTAATCTATAAGGCCAACAAACAAGGTTGGAAAGTGTGCCAGCAAGTCCTACACTCTCCAACAAACATCTGAACAAGTTGCAACCTCTGTCAAATCTGCAAACACCTCTAGATGGAAAATTTTAGGGGCTAGTATTCACAACTGGGCTAATTTTCCATGGTTTTTCCAAAACAATATTCGTCAATTTCCATATTCTCTGAAGATGATTCACCCAAATTTTATAGTATAAAATTATTTTATCTTAAAAATTGCAAAAAATTGTATAAAGAATATATATAAAAATATTAGAAATTTTCATGTTTTTATAAATATATCAACAAAAAAATTATAATTTTCAATTTGGGAACTATTACTATTTGCCAATATTTCTAAACTTTAAGAAAAAATTTCATCCTGAAAATTTTCCCTTGACCTCTGTAGCACAACATCACATTTAGTCTACATCATCCATCTATTGCAACATCATCAACCATAACCAATGCCATCATCAGACCATCATGAGTGGGCCATCAAGTGTGCCACCATCATAGGATCAACATCAATACACATGCTGACATATGTCAACTCCTCCATGATCAACATGCTACCATCAAGCTACATCATCATGAGGTTGACATAAGTGTATGACCTCAAGAGTTGACATTAATGACAAAACAACCATCTCACTGAATATGTCAATTCCAACCAATTACATACCAAGCAAAACATCCATCACACATGAATGTGACAAGTATGACCATGACCATGACCCTGTTGACATCAATTCCAACACTACAATGCTAACAAATGATATGCCTAGGGTTGATGTTCTTGCATCACTTGTGCATTAAATGTGTAGAGTAATTTCTTTTCTACATCAATTGGAATAGTATCGGGGACTTTATATTCAATCTCCACAATTTCCCAAACTTCTTCTCTTAAGGAGATGAGATAGCTCTCCATCCTTATCTTCCAAGATGCATTGTTGGACCCATCAAACACAGGGGGCTTAACTACTACTCTAGTTGTGTCCATTTTCCCTTGAATTTAACCTTTCGATAGTTAACTATTATGAAGGTAACCTTCTCTAATACCACTTGTTGGAGAAAAGAACACTAAGAGGGTGGAAAAATCAGAGTGAGAAAAATTTTACCATTTTGTAACCTTTCATAGTCAATCAATCATAATATAATGAACCATAACCATAAGAAACATATCGATATGTAAAATAGTGATACATAAAGCTATCAACACATCAAGAAGCTATCATATTAAAGAGACACAAGATTTTACGTGGAAACTCATATAGGAGAAAACCAAAAATTCTTCTTCTTCTTTATCTTCAAATTTATTACATATATTTTGTAACATCCCTGGTTAAAAATCCACATAAAAATATGTAAGACCGCGGTCAATAGACATGTATTCCAAGCTGAATGGTGTGAAAAACATCCTAGTGGGTTTTCATTCGGTTTATTATGGCTAAGGAAATTGGCGAAGGAAATAGAAAAGGCTTTGGAAAGGCATGAGGCATTTATTGGCATTTTATTTATGAAAATAAAGGAAATTAGGAGAAAAGGAAGGTGAAAAGTCACAGGTTGCATACGAGGAGGAAATTAAAGGAAAATAATGGAAAATGAAGAAAATAAAGGCCTCATTAATAAAAAGGCTTACGAGGATCAATTGGTAAGCTTTTCTTGACAATTTTTGGTGGAGTTGTCTTATATTCTCTGTCTCTCATACTCTTAGACACTTAGAGTTTCTTGGAGCACTCTTGGAGGAGTGTGGCATACTTGGATTCTTGGAGAAAGAAGGAAATGGAAGAGAAGGAAAGTGCAAGAGGACATTGACATCAACAACTACATCAAGTTTTTCTTGCCAGTATCGAGTTGCATGTATGTTTTCCTCACTAGTTTTGGCATGCATGTGGTTTATTGGTCATGATATTTCTTGCCTAGATTGACAGTGGATTTGTCTAGCCTTGCCATTTCCTAGATAGCCATGGTGTTGTGGGTTCATTTCTTTGTTTTCTAGTTGGTTCTCATGTTTCCTTTAGCTTGGGTTGAGTTACTAGTTCCTGGAAGCCCTAGTTGGAAAAACGCTCTGGAAGCCCTGTAACAACTTGGGTTAAGTTACTACCCCTGGAAGCCTTGGTTGGAAAAATGCTTTGGAATCTCTTGGTGGGTTGAGTTACTAGTCTTGGAAGCCCTAGTTTGACAAATGCTCTGGAAGCCCAATGAAAGTTGTGGGTTGAGTTACTAGTCCTAGAAGCCTTTGTTGGAACAAAAGCTCGGGAGCCCTAGAAGGCTTGGGTAGAGACCAATATGGTGATGGTTTTGTGTTGCCCGGTCATGAGGTGGAATCATTATTTTATGGGTTGAAGCGGTTTGGCCTCTGGAAGCCCTGGATGGTTTTGATTAATGTGTTTTATGAGATCCCACATTCATTCTTGGAATATGGCATGTGGGTGATTGGCTGAAGAGGGATTTGGCTAAGCCAATCTAAGGTCGGCTGGAATGTGGTAGTCCCATACCAGTTTGGATTTTGCATCATTAATATGAGGTTATTTCTCCTTTTTATCTCATGAGTATTGTACTAGTTTATATGTGGATTATATGGTTGTTGTTTCCTTGGTATTTTTTTTGTTATTATGTTGGTTATGAATATGTATTATGACCATGGCTATGTATGGATCCCACCATGTTTTTATGTGTATATAAATGAAAAATGTATTTATGGCTTAATGGATGAAACTGTAACTAATGTGTTGAGTCATCAATTCTTCTTAGAGATTCTTAGATAAGTATGAGATCCCTATGCTTAGATATATTGTTTACACTTGTAGATTACATATTTGCGATATGTTTGATGAAATTACTACCATGGCTAGTAGGGGTCAAGTCAAGGGCTTGTTTAAGTAATTGCATTTGTATCATCATTCCATTGTTATCTTTTTGTTCTAAAGGTAACATTGAATTTTTGGCAATGACCTAGGCTCTGGGCTTGAAAAAGTGGCTCAAATCTTGGGGACGTTGGCATGACACTTAACAAAATAGTCCCTGGATGTTGGCATGCCATGTTGTGGGAGCATCCAAAGACCTCTAGACGTTGGCATGCCCATATCATGGGAGCATAAGAGGGTTAATTGATCAAAAAAGTCAATGGGACTTAGGGGATGGTTACTTGAGAGATTGGGATGGTTCCTAAGGTTCTTGTTGTTGTTGTTGAAGGTCTGTATGGTGTGTTTCCATCATTTACACTTCCTTAACGTGACTTAGGAGGTCAAATCATATCATAGTAACTTCTCATGGCATGTTTACCCCGCTTGGATAGTTACTTGGGTAGATGTAGGAGGAGGGTGTTACAAAGTGGTATTAGAGCATGGTTCACCCCTTGGACTGGATGGGCGGTGTGTTGGTCATGCATTCATGTCGGTTGCATATGTGTTTCTTATGCTTGTAGTTGATGTGCTTGTTTCATTTGCATGGCGTTGATCATGGTTGTAGTGATGTCGCCATGTGAAGGTTGATGGTGTTTTTGTGGAATGTGTCATCATGAGTGTATGGTTGTATATGCATTTGTTATGTATGTCAGTGTCTATATGTTGTTATGCATGCATTGCCATGGTGATGGTTATCCATGTATGGTAGGTCAGGCATGTTGTTATCCTTCTGTATTTTTGAGGTTGAGGGAGTAAACACATTGGACAACATCAAACCACTTTTGAAGTTGGTATCTAGCCCTTCCAACTCCAGAGAGGGATCTCTCTTTATGATTTAACATTGTTTCTTTAAGTTGATTTTAGGCTAGTTATGATTATGCTTGGTTTTTTGTTTGAATTTGGTTGATTGGTTTGGTTGGTTGATTTGATCAAATTATTTACTTTCCATTGGGCTATGGAGTCAGATAAAGTTGGATATTGCATCAAATGTTTAAAACAGTAATCACAGGGCAAGTTAGTTACATTTACTGGGTCTTTTAAAGTGAATTATGAAATGAATAAAAGGCGTGCTTAAAAGAGTAATCATAGGGAAAGCTAGTTACATTTATTGGGTCTTTTAAAGTGAATTACGAAATGAAGCAAAGGCGTGCTTAGTAATGATCGAAAAGCATTTAAAAATTTTTCAATCAGACTTCAGTAGAAAAACATACATATTGTAAAAACAATCCAAATAAGGTGTTCAATTATCAAATCTTATTTTTCAGATTTGATGTTTTACGATTAGATTTTTAGATGATTAACATGTAGAGAACAACAGTGGAAACAAAAATTGCAATAGGAAAAACATCACCTGTAAATTGCAGCACAAGAATCCTATGAAAGTATTTGTATTGATGATGCTCCATCAGTGTGGAAAAAGTACAATGCTCAATAAAAGGAATTACAATGATCAGGAACCGACCTCCAATACTTCGAATGAATGATGTATTTAAACAAAAATTCTAAAAAGATTACAATGAATTTCACATTGACATGGCACTCTATTATTAATTACAAAATAACAGAATTGAGTAATGTGACCAAAAGAGGTGAGTTTGGTGAAGTGATCTGGATGTCTAGCACTATTGTTGCAGAGAAAAGTTGTTGAGTTGTCACGATTTGGGTGTTGCGCTTGGTGTAGCTGATATTTTCTTTAGTCCTGAAATTCACACAATTTATCCCACTAATCCTCATCTTTGATGGTGATATTTTTTGCCTTGCGGTAGATCTCATCTACCTCGGTATATCGAGAAAATGTGGGATTTACTATGAAAATATGCTTTATCTCGTGTTGAATGAAACTAATGTTGTTGATAGCTTCGAAAAAGGCTCTCCCTATCATAACACCTGTAATATGGGAAGATTTAGCAGTGTCCTTTGCAATGTCTTTAAGCTTCTTCATATAATCCTCCCCGATCATCAGTTTCTCATTGATTACAAATAAATAAGGCAGGCCCCTCTTTGTTAATGCTTCTATTTTGGTGAAAAATCTATTAACTGCTACTTCCAAACTGTGACATTTTTCTGTAAGCTGCACGATCAAATTTTTCTTTGTAAGAACTTTCTTCACTTCTAAGATTGTTTTTGTCCTATAATCTACTCCCAAATCATCCAAATCATATATGTTTTTGGAATTTAGAAACTTGATGATGTTGTTGGTTGTGGCAGGCATATTTCCCAACTCATTGTTAATAGTGGAAATGGCCTGATTGGCTCTCTCAATCAACTCTTTCTGTTCAAATATAATCTGAATACATGGCCAGATTTCCATGGCTTCAATGATATTGTTCCATATAATTTATTTAACTTCAGCTAGTGTGTGGCCAATGGAGGATTAGGCTGTGGATTTCCTCCATGCTTCTATCTAATTTTGAGCTCTTTGTAGGTCTGTTGCATGGGACGTTTCAGTCCTTTCCTTATGTTCTTGCAAAATATTAACTTGAGCCTGAAATATTTTAATTTATTCTATTTGGAGAGACATATTCTCCACTGCACTTGCCAACTGATCTGTAGCAGTCCCTTTGTTTGCTGTAGAAGATGTAGATGTAGGAATTTTTGTAAGAGGTACAACTTCCAAAGGGACAATAGTCATTCTGGCATCTTTCTCCTTTTCTTTGATTATTTTTTCCATCTCTGTTTCCATTTGTTTCAAGTGTACATTCTGATCCATGATGAGCTTCATCATCTCTGTCTTCTGTGACTCTATTTCTTCAATGGCTTTGGCCAGAGGATCTTCCGTAGCTGGTAATTTCAGCTATTTTCTCAATGTCGCTATCTCAGTATTCTTCTTCCTTATGATCTCTTCTGCAGCATTGATATTTGAAGGATCATATCCTACTTTGATTACCAAGTCCTCCAAAGCTTCGATCCTTGTGTCTTTAGCCAGTGAAGAGACTTTCTCCATCTTTAATTGTGACTAAACATTAGCCAAAGTAACCTACAATTTGGACAAACTCATAGTAGTGTTAGTGAGTGTGGATGAAATCATTTGCCTAGTTTGTTTGTGCATCTCCATTTGATCAATGGGATGTATGTCTTTTACATCAAATACAAATGAAATCTTTTTGTAATTTGATGTTGCCTTGGGCTGTGGGATACAATTCAGTGAGTGCTTCATGAGAGAAAGGAGTGGGATTGTCTATAATTTTAGCTTGCATCATTTGATCTATTGATTAGGCAGTTATAGTGAATAAAATTTCTTTTATAGGGGCAATAACAACTCTTTGACTGGGTACATAAAAAACATGGCATTTCCTAACGAATTCAACGGTACTGTGGGTGTGGGGAAGGATATAATGGGTCAAGTTGGATTCCCATAGTCCAATATCGTCAGACTTGTCAATGAATTTGTCTTCAAGCCAACGATACATTTCAAACAAATCAAATTCACACAGGGTTTCATGGATTTTGTAGTCTCTTTCCGCCAAGGGAATATGATTAAAATCAATCGAAGGGTGGATCAGAGGGCTTATAGGTTCTTCATGTCCCTTATCTTTAGGAGGCATGATGGGACTAGGTCGAGAATACTGATGGAATCTTGATTGGTCTGGTTTACAGGGTGCAGAGAGGACTCGAATTTGAGCATAAAGGAAAACCAGAGGTAGCAGTTTGAAAGGAAGTTATCTCATTTGATCCTCAAGTGGGTGAAACTGTGAAATTTAAATTGGCACACCTGTCATAGAAAAACGGTATTGGTAGAGTGCGAGACAAGTAACCTGTGAATGGGTGAAAGGATGGAGTTTATTGCTTTTGGGCTTTCTCGTTGATGATGGCATGGTTCCGTTATATTAACAGTTAAGTAATTAAATTACTTAACAGGTTGATTTGGAGGGAGCAGATGTGATTTGCGGGTGCAACGGACGGATGAAGTGGCGAGAGGGGATTGGCGGGAGTGTAACGGATAAGGTGGTGGCTTCATATGGTGAAGAAAACCATTTTCAGGGGGGATTACGGTGGTTAGTGTCTTGGACAAGGGGGGTGTGAAAGCATGAAACGGCGGCATGTCACTGTGATTCCAGGCTTTAATACCACCCATTTCAGACCCCCCCCCCCTCCCCCCAATGGTAAAGTTTAGATGGTGAGGGGGGGCCAAAATGTACTATTGGTCGTCATATGTGAAAAGGTGGGCTCGGATGAGAGGAAATGTGGTGGCATCTTATCGTGATGTGATGGGCATATAGCGGGTTAGGGAAATGAATTTAATGGAATATGATTGGATGTGTGGTGAGGGAGGCGAATGAATGAAAATATGGGAGGAGGAGTGACTTTTGGGTAGTGAAACTTTAGGAATAGTGTAATAATGTGCCAAATATCATTTGATATACCGAACCTTAGGATAAAACGTTTATCCATTTTCTTTTTCTCCTGCGCATGAAAATAATGTTTAACATTTGACTTAGGATAAAATTTTCATGCTTTTCCTGAAATCACCATTGTGCTTCTACCTACTCTCTCATTTCAATTCTTTTTCTAAGCTAACATTTTCTCTTCTTGCTTTGCAGGGTGCATTTAAACTAGCATACCCAGGTCACTTTGTTTTATGAAAATCTACCTTATCATATCACTTATTTCGCCATTGATTCAAATTAAACCGTTGAATCAATTTTATTTCTACGTAGCTACTGATTTACCAAGATTAAACCGTTTGGTAAATCTTTATTCACTAACCTATTCAATAGAAATTTAAATGTGTTTAATCATGATTAAACTATATGATTTGAACAGAACTTTAGTCATTGTAGTTCTCAAAAACAATTTGTGCACAACCTTATTTGATAATGAACTAAAAGAACTAACTTATCAGTAATGGCATTTAGACTTGCAACACTTTCCATATTATTTTCTATTTTTTCTTGTGGGGTTCTTATTTATATATCTTCTTAACATACCCTCTTTTCATTTTCTAATTTTCATATATTTTTGGAAATCATTTGACTATTGAAAATTATGTACAATATGAGATTACAAATAAAAAATACTCAATCACCTTGAGATCCTATAATTTATAGGACCCTAACAGTGGCTCCAGCTAGGGATGGCACTTTTGGTAGCTCATCAATCCAGGCTTAGGGCCTTTACTGCAGGCTTCAACCTTTGTTAATAAGTTACCCAATAAAAACCATAAAGACAATGATATTTACAATGGTGTAAGAAAAATATGTAGGCTAAGAAAAGTAGTGCTTCAGCATCCTGCCATTGGCAGGACCTCGAGGTATCTCTGCTCCATATTTCTCTTTAAGGAAGAATACATTATTTCCCCTTAAAGCATAAACAATATATTGCCCTTTCCAAAGATTATCATGGAACTTGCCATGTTTACCTTTGTCCTCTCTCCTAGAATCCCATCTCAAAACTTGGTCCCCAATGTTAAAGTCATCAACTTTTGTTCTTCTGTCAAAGATATTTTTAATATTTTCCTGAATAACTTGGGTCCTATTGTATACTTCCTCCCTGGATTGTTGTAACTGGATAGTTTGATTGATTCTTCTTGATACATCATTGGGTTCATCTTGCACTTCTTGAATGATCTTCATGACTGGAACTCCTAGGGAGGTTGGAAAATTTGCATTCATTCCATAGACCAATTGGTATCATGACATGCCAATTGATTTTTTAGTAGTAAGTTTGTCAGGCCAAAGTGCATTGACCAACTTGTTATGCCAAGATTTTTTGTTGCCTTCTAACAGCTTTTTGATGATGTTTACCAAACTTTTATTTGAGGATTCAGCCAACCCATTACCCTGAGGGTAATAAGTTGTTGAATGTCCCAAAGTAATGTGGTGTTTATGGCAAAATTCAACCATATTTTTAGATTTAAAGGCTACAACATTATTAGTGATGAGTTTTCTAGGACAACCAAATCTGGAGAGGATATTAGTCTCAAGGAATTTAATAATGAAAGCATCAGTGGCAACTCTAGAATGGGTGGCCTCTATCCATTTGATAAAGTAGTCAGTGGCTGTAAGAATCCACTTATGTTGGGTAGAGGAAGAGGGATGAATTTCACCAATGAAGTCCAATCCCCATTGCTGGAAGGGGCTTTCAACAAAGATAGGATTTAATGGCAGGGGCAACAATTTTCTCTTTCCCTCAAAAATCTGGCATTTATGGCATGAGGTGACTTGTTTGTGAATGTCAGGGAAAAGAGTAGGCCAGTAAAAACCAACTCTAAGGATTTTATTGGCAGTGGTTTTCCAATAAAGATGTCCACCACAATCACCTTCATGGAATTCCTACATGAATTTTTCTGCATCATCCTTTAACAAGCACTTAATTAAAATACCCCCAACATCTTTCCAATACAAAACATTATCTATAATGCAAAATTTAACTTCTTTTAACTTGAGAAACCTTGCCTTTGTTTTTGTGAAACCAGGAGGAGAATTTAAATTAAATAAGACATAAAGCAAGTCTGCATACTAGCGTGAGTTAAAAAATGCCTCATCAATCTATGGAGTCACTTGTTCCTCTTGATTATCTAATGAATCAATCAAGTAAATGTCTAATGCATGGAAATTTGACTCAGCCATCAATTTGGCTAGTCCTTGACCTTTTATCAACTTGGTGGGCTTGATTTCTAAGTCATACTCAAGAATGACAACAATCCATTTGCCTCGTTTCCCATCAGGTCCATTTTGAGTCAAAATGTCCTTAACCACTGAATTAGGTACATAAGCAATAATATGGGAATGCAAAATATATACTCTAAAATATGTTATTCCTTTAACCAATGCAAAGGTTTATTTTTCAATAATATTGTATTTCAAAGATGCATCTCTTAAAGCTTTACTAAAGAATGCAATAGACTGCTCAAAACCTTCATTTGTTTCCTACAGCAACACTGCTGCAATAGTGTGTTCAGAAGCAAAAGAGAAGATTATGAAATATTTTGTAAAATCTGGGCTGACCAACATTGGTGCTTTGGTAAATGCTTGTTTAACTAAGTCAAAGGATTGTTTAGCCTCAATATTCCACTTGATTTTAGAATCCTTTTTAAGCATGTTTGTTATGTTTCTAAGAAGTTATGCCAGGTTAGGAATGAATCTCCTTAGGAAATTTATTTTTCCAATAAAATACTGAAGCTCTTTGTTGTTTCTTGGATGACTGATTTTTAATATTGCTTCAATTCTACTAGGATCAATCCTAATTCCATCCTTGGAAATAATGTGACCAAGAAGTTTTCCTTCCTCAAGGCCAAACACTGTCTTCTTAGGATTTAGTGAGATGCCAAACCTTCTACATTTTTCAAATACTCTTCTTAGATGTGCTAAATGTTCCTCATCAGTTTTAGAATAGACAGTAATGTCACCTAGATAAATCACAATAAAACGACCAATTTCATCAGCAAAGGCAATATCCATTGCTCTTTGGAAATTGGCTCTAGCATTCATTAAACCAAAGGGAATTTTCACATACATGAAAGTTCCCCATGGTGCAGCGAAGGCAGTTTTATCCTGATCATCATGATGCACTAAGACTTGGTTGTAACCTAAGAAACCATCTAATAAGGAAATTCTACTATATCCTACTACCCTTTGCAATATATGATACATTTTAGGTAAGAGGTAGTTGTCTTTAAGGGATACCTTATTAAAATTTCTGAAATCAATACACAATCTAACTTCTCTTGTCTTCTTTCTAGTAGGTACTATGTTAGACACCCATTTTGAGTATCTAAGGCGAAGTATGATTTTAGCATCATACATCCTTTTTACTTCTTTTTCAACCAAAGGCAGCAGGACAAGATTTATCCTACGAAGTTTTTGTTTGAATGGCTTTTTATCTTCCTTGATTGGAATTTTATGTACTGTGATACTAGTGTCATTGTTGGGCCGTATAATGGGTATAAGTTTACTCTTGATTACACTGTCTTTTTCCTTATTTTTTATGCCTTTGTTCCTGATATAGTAAGATGTTGATAAAACTTTGATGAGAAATGAATAAAATTCCTTTTGATATGGTTCAACTAAGAAAAGCTAACTTTCGTTGTTTTTATGCAGAAATTGGCAAAAGGAACAACTGTTGTTCAAAAGATTGAACAAAAAATGCTAAACAGAGGAAAAGGAGCGCATCTTATGCGGACGAATCAAGGAATAAATCAAGAGGATTAGCACAAGTTGGAATGTTGTCTGATAATATCATTTAGTTGTGAATTCCTTAGGATCCTATGATCCTAAGGAATCACATTTATCTCTTTTACTTCTTGATTATAGAAGCGAACTTCTCGCCCTTTTGAGGCAGTAATTTTAATATTCGAAGTGTAATATTGAAGAAGATAGCGCGTTGTAATGACATTTGAATTTGATGATTAATACATGAATTGATTTGTTGTTCACTCGTGATATTCTGAAGTAGTTAAGCAGTATACGTTAGCGAATCGGGCCCGGTCACTTGTGGATTCCACTGCTGTTCCATGTGTTTTTACTTTTCCTTTACCGCAAGTTTATTTACTCTGCTTTAAAGTTTTATAGACGATTTACTTTCATTGGTGTGGAATTCATGTATGTATTTCATTACTTCTTAATTATGCCAATCGATTTCATTTACTCATGTTGTGGATTGAATTAGTCATTAGGAGAGAGTTATTTCTGGTTCATTAAAAGATAGAAGTGTTATTGATTGGATTGGATGCTTTATTTATCCATAGTAGCTTAGAATCAGCTAGAAGAGCTCTGTTATTGCTACAACGCATTCAGTTGATGTGATTGAAATTAGAATCTCTTGATTAATATTGAGTCTTGGTTCTGATTAAGGTTGAGTTTTGATGCTTAGATAGATTATTTTCCCTGAACTTACAAGCTTGAGATTTACGATTTAATTCATTTACTCTTGTATTGAATTTAAAAAATTATCTCAAATAATTACTCTCCATAGATATAGCATTCGCATATTATGGACACTCTTGGAATAGAAAGGCGTACCCAGGTTGATGATTAATGTGAGACAATTAGGAGTTTTTGAAGACACCTTATAACACCCAACATTTTGGCGTCGTTGCCGAGAAGAGTGTTTCCATTTCATAGAAGAGTGATGTATGTTTGATAGTTGTTGCTAGGAAAGAACTGGGTATTAAAAACGAAAGGTAAGAACCTGCGTACGAGTAAGTAAAGTGCTTTCTCCCTCGCCCGCTTTTCAGCACAATTAGGTAGGAATTGAAAGTAGAAATAGAAATTTGATGTTTATTTGCTGTGAAAGAATTTGGTATTAAAAAAGGAAGGTAAGAACCTACGTATGAGTAAGTAAAGTGCTTGCTCCTTTGCCCTCCTTTCAACAAAAATTGTGTAGGAATTCAAGTAGAAATGAATGTTTTTATTTTTGTATGAATGACTAAGAATAAAAGAGCAGAAAAAGATATAATTCCTCCATCCAAATCCGAAAAGTCCAAGGGACTGGTGACCCTTGGATGATCAACCTTCATTGACGAAATCATAAGAAAAGCTGAGTCTTAGTCATCAGTAGGACAAGAATCGTTTCCACAAGAAATCCTACTGTAACTCTTCAGGCCACAGGATCACCATATGTAGCTAACACTGAGATTCACAGCAGAACTAAAGGGTCTGAACAGAGTTTTCAAAATACTAAAAATTTGCAGTTTAGCCCTTTACAAGAAGGGAATTATTGCAAGCTCCGTGAAGGAGGAGGAGAAATATGTAGTACTAAATTATCAGAACCCAAATCTCCTCAAACAATGGTTGAACAGAGGACCCCCAGTATTCCAGACCAAGGAAGTGTTGTTAAAATCATTTTACAAGTCTCTTCTAGCCCTCCAAAGAACAAATCTCTAGCTCCGGAAATCCCTAAAGAGTATTGGCATATTTTTGACTAAATGGCCAATAATCATCGACAACCTCAAACCTCTACATTACAATATCCTATTGTTGACACAACTATCAATGCTCCCATGAAAGACATCCCATTACAGAATATTCCTACCTTTCATGGGTTAACTTCAGAGGATCCCGATGCATTCCTTTTTGAATTCGATGTTTTATGTAGGGCTTATGATTACACTACTGACCCCATAAACTAAATTTGTTTCCTTCTACTTTGAAGGGAGAAGCTCTGCGTTGGTTTATGGGGCTTGGTGGAGGTACCATTAACAACTGGGAACAAATGAAAACAACCTTTCTCAAAATACCAAGATTTTTGCCGAAGTAGAGCACTGAAGGATGAAATCTTTCAACTGGTAGCTAAGACTAACGAGACTCTTGAAGAATATGTAGAACGTTTTCAATATAATCTACAAAGGTCTCGTTATGCAAATCTACCCCCTGAAGTTCTTAAAACCACAATGATTAAAGGTATGAAAGACCAATGGTTAGAAACATTAAACTTAATGGGGAAAGGGGATATTTATCAAGAGGATTTTGACAATATTGTACAATTGTGTATCAGGTGTTCCAGAGGCAGTACAAGGCTGAAACCAATTTGGTGCGATGCGATCACTAGAGATAATAGAACCTCAGAAGGAATCATTACACGAGTTGAAATTGGTAATTTGCTTGAAGATTTCAAGACTGATATCTTGGGGACCCTGATAGCACAATTGGATATCATGCAAGCGAAACAGAAATAGTCCGAAGCAGAACAAAACCTGGCTATTTTCTGTCCACGATGCAGGAAGAAACACCATCATAGAGAATGTCTGCTAGATATGATACAAGCATGCGCCATTTGCACTAAGGATCATGCTACGAAAATTTGTCCATCGCTTCCTGGGTTAAAAGGGGTCTTCAAGGAAGCTGAGGAGGAAGTGAAACCAATATATATAATGAACCAGTGCCATCAATGGCAAGCACGATCGACAGGTATGCCTACAAACCCTTCTTAATTCTTTCCTTACTCACAATATAATTCTCAACAGTATCTAGGGACAACATGGCAGAACCAACCACCCTTCTCTAATTGGCCACCTCAAGCCTTTTTTATGCCATCGTGGCCCAATCAATCAAATTGGTCAAATTCCTCTTATCCTCCAACATTCTGGCAGAGTAACCCCTCTCCCTCACAATGGTCCCCTTCTACCTCGCAAAATCAAAACTAGCAACCGAATTAGCAATGATCAATAAACTAGCCTATTGGAATAGTTCCTCCATTTCAACCAACCTTACCAGCACCTTATGCATTGCAACAAAATCCTCAATCTAATATATGGCCAAAACTCCCAGCCCAACCAAATCCAAATCCTAACAACATACCCATCTAGTAAGTACAAATTATTGAGAGTCTAGACCCTGAACTTGAGTCGAGAGAATGTAATGAACTTAATTTAAGATCTGGATGCATAATTACCCCAGATGAGGACAAAAATCTGCAACTTGAAACCAAAGAAACATATCCAGATAAGCCTTCAACTGTAGATAGCCAGCAAACAATGCAGGGAGAAGATACAGTCAGGCAGAAGGATCCCAAGCAAATAATAACTTCTTCTCCCCCATTCCCAGAAAGATTGATAATATCTCGACCAATTGAATATATTGATTTTGATCTTCTGGGTGAACTCAAGAATATTTGTATAAAAATACCCCTGCTCCAGGCTATTCAAACATTTTGATATATGCTAAAACTATTAAAGAATTGTGTATAAAGAAGTCTGTGAGGAAAACAAAAATAACTGCAACTGTCCATGTTGTCGGGACTTTGTCTGATTTATTACTAGGAAAAGAGACACCTGTAAATTATGAAGACTCGGGAAACCCCTTTGTCACGGTCCAAATAAATGGCAACTCTTTTCCCAATGCTTTAGTCAATTTAAGGGCAGCCATTAACATTCTCACAACAACAACTTGCGAAATTCTTGGCATCACAGCCTTGGAACCAACAACTACCTTGCTAGAACTTGCTGACTGCTCAGTCATTAAGCCAGAGGAACATTACCGAATGTGATGGTTTCTATAGACACTTGGGAATATCCGACAGATTTTTTGATTATTAACCATAGGAACTGGCTAGATGGACATCCCTTAATATTAGGAAGGCCTTGTCTAGCAACAACTAATGCTTATATTAGCTATCGGACAATCAGTATGACCATAATCCAAGGAAATGATGTAAATAATCTAGTCTTATACCCTCCCGCTCAGCCAAGCCTAACCATTGTAAAAACTCAGAAACAACCTGTAACATATTTAACAGAAAATATTCCTTCACCATTGACTGTGGTATATGCCCTTGAATTCAAAAACCAAACATAAGATGATGTCATTAATACTTTTATCAATCACCCTGCTACAGTATCTAATTTGAGATGTCACATGATTAAAGTAGTCCTTGATAATGAGATTGAAGAAAATTCCCTGAGAGATATCAATGACCAACCAATACCAACAACCACTGTCTATAATAGCAAGCCTATCGAAATCGAGAAAGGGAAGATCCTGAACATCAACAATAATCTGAGTAGCGACCAACAACAGAAACTTATCCAAGTCCTTAGGAAATACAAAGGGGCTTTTGCATGGAACTACCTAGACATGAAAGGGATTGACCCTCAGTTATGCATGCACCACATCTGCACTGAAAAGGATGAAAGACCCATTCGACAACTGCAGCGTAGATTAAATCCTCATCTAAAGGATATTGTGAAAGAAGAACTTAAAAAATTATTAGATGTGAATTTTATTTATCCTATATTTTACATAAAATGGGTTTCCCCATTAGTCGTTGTCCCCAAAAAGAATGGAAAATGGAGGATATGCGTTGAATACAGAGAACTCAACAAAGCAACACAAAAATACCATTTTCCCCTTCCATTTATCGATCAGGTCCTAGATAAACTGGTAGAGAAGAAATTATTCTCTTTCCTCTATGGCTTTAGTGGCTACAACCAAATTCAGGTTGCCCCTGAAGACCAGGATTAAACTACTTTCACCTGCCCGTGGGGAACATTTGCTTACAAAGTATTTCCTTTTGGATTGTGCAACACACCTGCTACATTCCAAAGAGCCATACTTAGTATTTTCGCAGACTTGATAAATGAAGGGTTGGAGGTGTACATGGACAATTTTACACCCTGCGAGGATGACTTTGATCAGGCATTACAGACATTGGAGAAAGTCCTAGAACGATGTATTGCAACTAGGCTATGCTTAAGTCATGAGAAATGTCATATGATGATGACATAGGGCCTGATTCTGGGTCATTACATTTCAACAACTGGAATTCAGGTAGATCCAACAAAGATACAGGTAATCCTCTTATTAGCTACTCCCTGCACTCAAACAGAGGTACGTAGTTTTTTGGGATTTGTTGGATATTATCGTAGATTTATAAAGAATTTTTCATACATTGTTGCACCTTTATATGTCTTGACACGGAATGTTGATTTTATATGGAATGCTAAATGTGACACTGCCTTCACAGATCCTAAATGGTTAGTATCGACAACACCAGTATTACGAGGGCCGAACTGGGATATTGTTATGAAACCAGCTTCAACAAAGATAGAAAAGATAGATCAACGCCTTAGAATTCAGCCTCATCGAGGGGGAAACCTCCTTTACATTACATAAATGAACAATTCTTAGATGATACAAATGAAAAGACCTCCTTTCTATATATAGGAGTCTAAGGGGTCATAACATAATCAGAGCCTACATAACAAT